>CM052130.1:24824464-24843054 GCA_028454255.1 Halictus ligatus
CTAGAAGATTCGTTGAGACACAACCAGTGGAAAAAGGGAAAGAAGGATCGTCGTCGACACCGGCCTTTTTTTTTTTTTTTTTTTTTTTTTTTGTATTTTTTCGAACGCGCACCAGACTCTCTCTCTCTCTCTCGCTCTCGCTCTCTCTCTCTCTCTCTTCTTGTCCCGTAAATGTTTCAGCGTGCTTTTTTAAGGTCACCCTAAAACAAGACAGGCAAAATGCCGAAGTTGTTCGGACGGTCAGATTCAAGGACACGGGGTTAGAAATTTGCCGATCGAGGATTGGTCTTCGTGCTCGAAATATTTTCCGGCGTCGTTGGGACCATAACTTTTAACGTCCAGATGACCTTTCGAGAGCACGTCGACACGTTCCCAGCTGTACATGGCACAAAAAAATTGTTTTTAGAGGCTCCACAGCTTCTTCGGTAAACTTGGTCGCTTGGTGAAGCAGCATCACACATCCTTGTGTTATAAGTAAATTACACAATTTAAAAAACAGAATAAAACAAATATCAAGTATAAAATAATAATATTTGAAATATCCAAATTAGGAAGGGGATCATTCCATGTGAATTAAGTCATTCTTTTGGGACCACGTTTCGAATTTGAATGAAACTGAAAGATTGAGCCATCGTTTTGTAATCTTCGAAATTGTTTCAAGGATACGGACCATCGAAGTTTGCCATTTTGGATGAGTTTTACGAAAACTGCATACACAACACATTTTATACCACAGTTATTGTTAAAGATAAAAACATTTTCCTTTCTTAATCATCATCGCAAAAGACCGTTCTTTTTAAATAATTTATCATTATATATATTCAAATGTGATTTCTTATTGCAAGAAAATATTACTAATATCTTTGTTCTGCAAATTTTACCGTCGGTGCAAGTGTTAAAAAATTTGAAAAAATATGGCCACATTTCACGATTCTTCCTGTTTGAAATTCCGTTTTTTAATTCGGGGAGCCTCGAAACTATTTATCGAACTATTTATTGTTTTGTGTCCATTAAATTGCTGGACATTCTTTAGACAGCGTCTGTCCTAAATTAAAAATTTTCATTTTTTTCTTTCTTTCACGTGGTGTACGGTGAAGGTCATTTACAATAAAGGAAACATTCATTTTCGAAATTACAGAACGTTTCGAATTCTTCTTCTCCTTCTGCACGGATATATTAACACATTGTTGACCGGCAATTTTACGCAGGAGCTATCTAATGTCACCAGACATTATTTCGTAATTAAATGTAGAACTAAAACAATCTAAATAAACTTCATCATCCAGCATCATAACCGTTATCTTCATTTTCAGAGTCACTCTCAATAATTACGGTTTTTCGTCTGATATTTTTTTGGTCAGATATTCGTATCTTCTGAATCAGAACTATGTTCTGAGAAACTATCACTTTCTGAATCACTAACACAGACGTCACTTGGACAAATTATCTTCGCAAAATTCTTCTTCAAAAAGTTCGCAACGGGCCACTTCTAAAAATTCAAGAATAACGATTTACACGTCGCGTCCTAACTGGAAAAATGTACGACAACTTGATCTTACCACGTTTGCTTGTAATCTGAGAGTTTCTCAATAATATATTTACCGTTCGAATTGTAAATTTAACGAAGACAAATGGTAAACAGTAACCACAATTTGAAGGTATAATACTTCGAAAGACGTCATACGACGTTCCCGGTCAACAATGTGTCAATTTTCAACACGTGTTATTATTAGTACACGTGTAATTTTCAATAGACGTGAAAATGGTATCGCTACACTCTCGAGCGGCCCGCCGAATGCGCTCGGTCCCGATGGACAACGATTTCGGAGATGCGACACGAATACCCGAGAATCTCCGAACCATAAGTCGTCGGCTTCGGCGTCTTGCCTGTCCCGTATCCGGGCGACCTTCACGGTCGTATGCGTGTATGTCTGTCGGTCTATCGTTTCGTAATGCCCACTAATAGCTAGTTTCGCGCCCGGTGGTTCGAGCCAACGCGTCCCACTAAATCACAGTGTTGCCCCGATCGACGATAAGAACGTCAACGTCAACGGAACCTACGGATACCCTTAGAGATGGGGCTCGTTCGACGAAATCCCGGCCTCTTGGTATCAGTAGGGCCTCCACACGTTGTTGTCCGGCCTGACCTCCTCCTGTCTGACGCTGCAACTGTCCGCCACCGCTCTCTGCTCCGGGCTCTCCGAGTTCTGGAACTGGTTGCCGTACAGCTGCGAGTAGAGGATGCTGGGGAGCACGCCCGGCGTCGGGAAATAGTTCCCGTAGTTCTGCCCGAAGCCCTGCTCCTCGTGCACAGGACTCTCCGTGGTGCTCGAGTCCGTCGACAAGGACCGCGGGGACACGTAGTCCTGGTACCTCTGGGTCGACGCGCCGGACATCAGGCTGCTCAGCGGGTCCAGCGGGTCCGACTGACCCGTCGTCGTCGAGTCCGGCACCACTGCGCCCCCATAAAAAAGAACACCTTTTGTTTCTCAGGAATTTGGGGTTCATCGAACGACGACGCGAGCGAGAACGACCGGACTACTCCGGACAACAATTGGACCGTTTATTTTGAAACTGGTGTAAGTCGATTTTCTATTGTTTCGAAAAAAATTTAGGTTAATTATATCAAGTCTGGCAACGGTTCTACTGATTCATCGATATGTAACTTGATCATATAAATTTGTTTTAGCCGGATTTATCTAAAATAATGTATATTTACGGGCTGCGAGTGAACTTACGCCACTTTCGAAATTAGTCAATTGTAAAAATCGTTTAATTTTTCAATTTTGAGAAAGCAAATATCAGTTGAAATATATTTCATATGAATCCAATTTTGTTTATAAGTAATATCAAGATATAAAATAGAAGTAGCATTTTCAATTTGAAACGTTATATTGTTGAAATTAGCGTAAGATATTGGTAGTATTTGCTTATGCTCTTCGTGTGACAGTGTTTTGAAATATTCGTGATGCACAGGAGGTATATATATAGAGTAATAACTACTCCGTATCCTTATATTTTTCGTAACTAATAGGAAATTACAATTAATGGATAATTATATTTGTACTGGATGTGTTTTTTGTATTTTTCATACCATGACCATTTCATACCATTTTCTACGTGGTTCCTGGTCATTGCGATCCGTGCAAACAATTTTAATTTTGAATAAACAACCGCATACTGTTACAAGTGGAGACGTATGTATAAGTGGCAATTAGAACGAGAATATAAAGTCACTGCTAAATTGATCGCCAAGTATGTGAAAGAGCTTGTAATGAAAGAGTATGTGTGATGAAAATGTTAGTGAGTCTAACTGGATGTGTATACTTGATATTGCACATTAAAAATTGGATGTGTGAGACAATTTTATACGATTTTCTGATATCAAAATGATTGTTGCTCATAAAATCAGAAATAGAACAGCGAGAACGTATTAAAATAGTGTTGGAGTCTATCTAAAACTGCTGTGACCAAAAAAGTGTCACTTTACAGAAGTCCTGCCAGATGAATTCGATTTTTTTTCTACCCTCCTAGAAGTTGCAGAATTTTTTCAAAATATACATTTTGTAGCTTAAACTGCAAAGAATAATATACTATTTTTTATTTTACTGTATTCCGTCCTCACACTTACTTATCATCAATAACTTCCAGGCCAAACACAATGAAAAATCGCTCGGCCACTTAAAAACCTTCTATCTCTCTATTGAAAATAAAAAGCTCTACCCACTTTTGTAAACAATATCGATGCGAACCATCAATAACATAATTATATAACATGTTTAATGAAGACCGGTTGCAGAACATTGCAACAGATAGCGGCCATTTAAAGTAATAATCAATGGAACAGCCCGTTCATTCGTATTAAAATTTTACCAAAGTTTAAACAATTATTGCTGCGAAACGAGTCGGTTGTTTTTTATTTTTGAGGCATTGTTGGAAACGGGGAAGCCTCCTCTAGCGAATTTTGTTTGTTACGTGTCGCTGCCGCGTATAGTTCCCGAGATATCGCCGTGCGAAGGACACCATAATTTTTCATATTTCTTCTCTCTCTCTGCGTTCTTGTCGCACGCACTCGGACCTCTCTCTCGCACTCGCTGGCACTGACCTGCCGCAATCTCCCGGCACGTGCGCGGGTCAGTGACAGACACTACGTCATCAGTTTTTACTATTACCGTCTAGCGTACGCATTTCCAAGAATTCCAGCCCATTCATCCCCCCCCCCTCCGGCCACATGTATTTCAAATGCAATCTTTCGACACTTATATCTCGGGAAGGGGTTGCGTTAGCGACGTGGAACAAAAACCACTGTCAAGAGCATACTCGCTTCTACCTCCACAGGAACGCTACACTAACACAAAACCTACCGAGCCTTGACAGTAACTGATACATGTTGCCACATAAAAATTACCAGATTGAATTCATTTGGACGTTTCGCGGTTTCTACTATAATACGTTCTCCACTAAACATACAGTGAGTGTAAAAAGTATTCGTACACCTCTTATAGATCTAGAAAACCATATATTTCTTTATGTAGTTGTACATACTTTTATAAAACAAAAACACAATTACGATTATTATACGTTTCAACTACAAAATGTGACATGAATAAACTAACGAAAAGTCAACGTTAACGAGATATATTAAAAACAGTCTGAAGTCTCTCAAAATTAGCACACAAAAAGTATTCGTACACGTAACAAATTTAGCAATGAACGTGTTATAATTTGCAAAAATAAATTAAATTAATATTTCGTTGGATAGCCTTTCGACTGTATAATGGCGTCCAGTCTTTGTGGCATTGAATCCACTAAATTCGATGTGATTTCGCGTGTAATATTGCACCATTCCTCTTGAAAAGCATGTTTTGATTGTTCTAATAAAAAAATCTAAGCCTACGAGTGGTGTACGAATACTGTTTACACTCACTGTATTCATAGAATCATTACCCCCACGAAAATAACTTTATAATTTCAGTAATTGTGAAACAAAAAATCTGGACTCGGCCATTTTGCATACTTCTCCCCGCTACTTTCAGATCGACTAACTATATATTCGGCTATATATATTCGACTGACTATAACACGTTACAAACAAAGTTATTCAGTTTTATTCAGTACTCAGGTGGCTGTATCTTCAATATAGAATTTCTAATTGTTGCAACTTCTGAGGCGGAATTTTTGGTTTTTTGGTTGTTCATTGTTCAGGGTATACGAGTAGGTGTGATGTATGTAAACGTGTTTTGTAGGCGTAATAGTTACTTATGTTATACAAATCATCTGCATATGAAATGAAAATTGTCTAAAATAAAAATTGAAGCTGTTCCACTCATATTTTCGTATTCCGTGGTACTAAATAACTGTAAATTTTTAATCAGGTACTGCGACAATACTACTCTCCGAGAGCTATTCAACATTGAGCAATAATAATTCACATACCCGTTCACGGTGCTCTCCAAATAAAAAACTAAATATTCACGAACCTAAATTCTTCAGCTAAATTCTTCTTCTACCATCAAAAATTGTTCCCCAACATCTGATCTCAAATTCACCACAAAATTATAAATTCCCTCAGTAGAAGAAATTATTACCGTATCTTTTTCGAATAAGGTGACCCTGTAATTCTCCGCCAAAAATTTGACAAAATGCTACCGGAAAAGGGTCCGCGGTGCGAAAATCTGGATTTCGCGAGCCGGGGGGATGAAGCGCGAGGTCGACCGGGGCGAGATAAAGTTGAAACGGATATCCCGAGGCCCGCGGGCATATAACGAGCCGATTACAGGGCGGAACGAGGAAAGTGATGAGACTTACGGGAAGATACCGCTGAGAACGCTTCCTGCTGCGCCGTGGATCCCGCACCGGTGCCGGAAGTGACGGTGGAGCCCGCTGTCGAATCGGGCGCCGTCGGCGTGTTCATGGATGCGGTGCCCGCGAAAGACGCCAACGAGGACGTCGGCGGCGGCGGCGGCGGCGGAGGCGGCGGCGGGGGTGGGAACGACGCCTGTGCCGCGCACGACGACAAAGGCCCGGGAAGATAACCAGCGTAACCAGCCGTGCTTCCGTATCCCCACGAATTGCTCGCAGTCAGACCGAACTGGGACATGTCTGAAGAAATTCGGCTGGCTCGTGTATCAGAGTATCGGCTGCCTTAGTCATTTATTCATCGTCATCTGGCGCCATGCTCCCATCCATTCGCGAATCAATCGCAAAACAATCGAGGTTCGGAGTTTCGGGTAAAAATAATAGGGAAGGGAGTGTGCATAACAAATCGGAGGGAGTGTTGCATTGCGGATTTTCTGCACTTAAGGGAAAAATGGGTGGGTGTGATTTCACATATGAAAAATGTCACGAGTATTTAATAGCATCAATACGTTTTTTAGAATTTAATTCTCCAATGGAAGTGTTAATTTTATTAACGCTGTCTGCGTAGTATTCTCCATTCATTTCTTTTTACTGTTCTAGGTTTTCAGAGATTTTGAAATATTCTGGAATACGTATTGAAGTCCCCATGTTTTGTATACGATCGTGGGAACGTGAAATATTTAAAGCGTTAACGGGAAAACATAACCCTTCAACCCTTTGCGCTTGGAGCAATTTTAATTCCAAAATTATTCTTTAAAGAACACAGTCGCCAATAAAAAATGTGCGATAAGGCTCTAAATCTGATATTCTGCATTATAAAGGGTGTTAATTTGAAAACTTATCTCTAAAACTTAATATCTCGAGAACGATGAAAGATATTAAAAAAGCAGTAAGATACGTATCAAAGGATTTCGAGGGAGGAAGAGCAGGGCAGTGTCAGTCTTTTATTTCGGTGGCGTTTTCAAGGTCATTTGAAAGTCAACTTTGTTTCTTCAAATGGAAACCTATGCTTTTTATTATGGGATCTTATCGTACGTAAAAAGACCAACAATTTTTGTAGGATACTTTTTTTATACTAAGTGAGTTGTACTAATACTGCGAGAAAGTTTGTAATTTCTTTATAACTATAACAAATTTTCAAAATGTTCTCCGTTGTTTTCTAAACAATAATACGGACGATTCTCAAATTCTGAACGAACATTTTCGAAGGTGTCTGTTCGAATACATTTCTGTACAATTCTGCGACGCAAATCGTTGGCGGTTTCTGGTTGTGTTTTTATAAACAACAGACTTTATGTGTCCCCACAAAAAGAAATCGACTGGAGTGAGATCTGGTGATTTTGGTGGACAATCAATAACACCTCTTCTACCGATCCATCTTAGTGGGAATCGATTGTTTAACCACTAGCGAAGTGGTAACGTGTAATGCGGGGAGCACCATCATGTTGGAAGTACAAATGTTCTTCGTTTAACAAAAAATTGCCGTTTTCATCTCTTTAGTTTTCAGGACTTTCTGTTATAAGTGGATTTATGATGTCGTCTAGTAAATTTAAATACAGATTGCTATTCAAATTCTTTTGGAAAAACAGAGGCCCTATAATAGCATTTCCTAAAATGTCTGCCCAAACATTTATTTTTTCCAGGCCTTTGAGTATTACTTTCTCTAATAAGATGTGAATTTTCGTCACCAATAACGACAGTTATGAAGATTTACATCATCGTTTAAGAAAAAAGTGTATTCGTCGCTAAAACAAATGTTTTTAATTAGATTAGGAGCGACGTTGATCGTATTTGTTAATTCGTCACAAACCTCAATTCGCCTGTCAAAGTCATCTTCCAATAACTTTTGATGAGACTGCGTTTCATAAGGATGAAACTTGTTATGTTTAAAAAATCTATGCACAGATCTGATACACCAGTTACCATTGAAACTTGTCGAATTGAACTAGTAGGATTAACAGTAATTTCGATTTGATCAGCTTCTTTTATGAATTTTGGCTGGTTTCCTTTTAAATTTGTCACCGATCCTGTTTCCTTAAACTTTGCAACTAATTGTAACACGTACGTACGAGAAACATGTGTATCACGATTTCTCTCATTAAAAGTGGCAGCAGTTCGACGGGCACGCTCATCAGCTCCATAAATAAAAATGAATTCTACTCGTTCTGATAAAGAATATACAATTTTATACAATTAATTACGATATAGTGCCGTACTATATACGTACGATATAGTATAGTACTTATTACGATGATTCACACTTGACTAAATAGTACAATCTTATATTAATAGACGGACAACACATACAAGGGATCAATAGAGGACAATTTTGTTTTGAAACGATACGTGCTAGTACAAAACATCAACGATTTGCGTCAAAGAATTTTACACAATAATATGCCACGCTCCACTTCTCTATAAAAATATCTCCGAACCAAAATAAAAAAAGTATCCCACGAAAATTGCTGGTCTCTTTACGTACAACAAGATCCCACAATAAAAAGCGTAAATTTCCATTTGAGAAAACAAAGTTGACCTTCAAACGACCTTGAAAACGTCAGCCAAATAAAAGACTGATACTCCTATTTCCCTCGAAATCCTTGGACACGTGTTTTACACTATATTAATATAGTTTTCAATATCCATAGTTTTCGAGATATTCGGCTGGAAAGTTTTCGAAACGAACACCCTGTAGAAACAAATGTTGATCTAAGGTTCTTATTGTCGTCGAGCGAAAAATAAATTGAAGCGTAAAAGTTAGTCGGTCCGCGTTATTCGTCGATCTGAATCACTTTGCGAGCATGTACATCGACGAGCCGGTTCTTTCGCGTCCCCCTCCCCCGCCCGGACCCCTTCCCCCACGGGGGTTGGATTTATTTTTGCGGCGTATAGGCAGCATCCCCGATAGATTTTCCAATGAGTTACGGGGCTGAGGGCAGAAAGGTCGGACACGGTTTGCGAGGAGGGGTGCTGCAGCCGGACAGAAAACGGAGGGAGGCTGCGTCGAGATCAAAGGGTTGGTCATCCCCGCGTGGCTCCGGCCAACTCAAATAACCGGAGCCAGCCTCGACCAGCGCCACCGGGTTTCCCCGTGACGATAGCCTAACCCTAAATACTGCAACCTAGCATGCATTCAGGTCGTTCGTACAATTTTCGACGGGACGCCCGGGCCCGGGATCGTCGCGCAAGGAGCGCCGGGATAACTCCACTTTTAAGATTAATTCCCCGGCCGGGTCGCCATCAATTCCGCCGAGCCAATCAATCAAATTGCCGAGATTAAAATATCAGAGCTGCACACTTTCTTGTTTCTTTTTCCCCTCCTGCCCCCTTCAACCCTAAAATAATTCGCGATAATGAAAAGTTCTCCGACTTTATCGAGAGAAGATTTTTAATTAGACCTCGGAATTCGGTCACTGGGCTCCGTGCATGGATTTTTAGAGCTCAGCTTTTAGGGTTAATTGCACGGTTAACTCGGTGGATTAAAATAATTTTGAGTACGAAAGATAGATGATTATTAATTACCGTTCTGTCTTTCGGTACACGGATCGAGCAAAACGTGGTGTAAGTCGATTTTCTTTCGTTTCGAGGAAATGAAAGGTTAATATATTTGTTCATTGAAAAATATAGGCAAATTATATGAGGTCTGGCATTGTTTCTATTGTTTTATCAATATCTAATTTGATTATACAGATTTGTCTTAGGCGAATTAGAGTACGATAACACACATTTATGGGCTGTAAATGGACTTACACCGCTTTCGAAATTAGACAATTGTAAAAATCGTTTAATTTCAATTTTGAAAAATCAAATATCACTTAAAATATACTTCGTTTTAATATAATTTTGTGTACAAATACGCATAACAACACATAAAATTTTATTTTAGACGGCAATTACATTGTCAGAATTACATTTTTCACAAATTTTGTGCACACGTTCGACGCGATTTAAAATAATCGAGTTCGAGGGAATTTCTTTTTCCGACGAAGGAAAATTTTACCAGTTTGCAGACTTCGGAATTCAGTCGCTGCAGTGTGTACAGGTTTTCCGGGATGGTGGTTAATAACGCAGTTAATAATATTTTTATATTTGTTTAATAATATTTTATATTTGTTCCCGCGTCTCGGATTAAGGAACGGAAGTGTTTTCTGAATCCGGTGGTATCGAAGTGAATCGGGACGGCAGGGGATCCGCCGGAAAGATGGCCGGCGGATTAACAGTCGCGTGTATCGGGGGACCGCGGACGCGAATTATCGATGTCCGATGTGGCGAAAAAAAGTTAATAAAGGAAATACCCGGCGTGCTTGATACTTTATCGGGGAATTTTCCGCGTTATCCGGTTCAGGTCAGAAGGCGACTCATTAAATCGGCTCGCCGGCCGGAATATTTCCCGGCGCGGCTTCTTCTCCCCGCCGGGAAGATAATAAATCCTTCGCGCGAAAATTTCATCCCTTTGGCACAATGGTCCCAAAGCCGGAAAACATGGCCAAACGCTATAAACGTTTACAGCGTTCTTATGTCTCCGTATAAGTCCTTGCTCGAAAAGAAGTATTCTGAATAGAAGAATGTCGGCTCGCGTAATCGGAAACGCAGCAACTCTGTCGACAATTTGTTGCAAAAACCGTGCGCGCAACGTCCGAGAACTGTTCGACGCGACGCGCAGTGGTCCCAAAGCCGGAAAACGTGGCCGAAACCTAAAATACGAACTTTCGGCTAGGTAAGTTTTAAGTACGGGATTGGTTGCTCTAAGAGTGTTTCTGAGTGGGGGTAAAAAGGTCGTTTTTTTTTCCTGACCAACAGTCACAGACCGAACTTCGAGTTCGTAAATTTTCTACCCTTGAAGCTACCAATATTTTCAATGAATTTCCCAGCTAGATGATAATATTTTCAATGAATACTCCACCAATAACATACCAATATTTGCAATTGACTTTCTACCTAGGAGCCAGCAATACCTAGAATGAATTTTTTACCTTTAAGCCATCAATATCTAGAATAAATTTTCCACCTATAAGGACCAAATATTTGCAATGATTTTTCTATCTAGAAATTGAAAAGGTTTCCCTCAATTTTCCATCTAAAGGTATCAAGGTTTCATTTAAAATTTCCTCCTCAACTTTCACGAGAATATTCACGAATTTTCTACCTCAATGTGCTGCAATCATCAATGTATTTTCCACCTCAAGACAACCCCAATTAACATTGTACCTACTGGCAATTTTTGGTCTTTTCAAAATGAAATTGTCGTGCAACAAATTTCTGAAATTAATACTAAACCTACCGAGCCTTAAAAGAAACCGCTACGCGTCTTTTAAAAATGACGAATTTGACTTTGATTGGATTTTGTGCGGTTCTTATAATTCATGCTGTACTAAATATATCTACTTAATCATTCCCCAGGAAGGTGTCTTTCTAATTTCAGTAATTGTAAAATCAAAAATCTGTAACCGGTCATTTTTACCGGTGCACAGTGGTCCCAAAGCCGGAAAACGTGGCCGAAACCTAAAATATGAACTTTCGGCTAGGTAAGTTTTAAGTGGGGGTGAAAAGGTCGTTTTTTTTCCTGACCAACAGTCACAGTCCGAACTTCGAGTTCATTAGACCATACCTTTTTGAGCTTGTGAAGCACATTGCGAATTTCAAGTGCACAGTGTACAAATTCTGTTGAAACGTTTCGATTTTAATTGTGCATTATGGACGCTGTTTGCGGAGGTAAGTTGCATAGGTTTTAGTGCCAAAAGTTTATTGTTAACTGATAACTGTGTACGCAAAGAAAGAGTAAAAGCGAAGGCATACATTTTTACGATTTAGAGTAAAAGTTGAAAGTCCTACCGGATCCCACGCTAAAACTTGTTAGAGCTTCTGCTACATAGTATTATCTTGCAATTCTAAAAAAATTAGCTGCCCCTAAGTGCCCATAAGGTCGTAGCACTGTTTTTTGTAACGCAGAGTAGGTATTTTATGTGCTTTCCTTGCATTTTTTGTCAAACTGAGAGATATGCACTAAGTCTTTCTATAAAATTTAAACAGATTTTGTTAATTCAATTTTTGTGAATTTAAACAGATTTTAGTTGTTTTTTATAAAGAATCATATATACGAAATTTTTTTATATTTTTCAAACACGAACGCTGTTTTTATATCGGCTGTCCGTTTGAAAACTTTGCAGCCGAATATCTCGAGAAGTATAAAAAATATTTCTGTCCAAGGCAGTATCGGGTTTTTATTTGCATGGCGTTTTCAAGGTCATTCGAAGGTCAACTTTGTTTTTTCAAATGGAAACCCATATTTTTTATTATGGAATTTTATTGTACATAAAAAGACAAGCAATTCTTCAATTCTTTCTTCTTTTGGAGCTATGAAGTGAGAATAGAATACCTACTTTATAAAATACAAATGATAGAGTTTGCTATCCGGAGTCTTTCCCCTCGTTCATGTCAATATGTGACAGCGAGGGGGAGGGTAGAGGGGTGTTCAGGTAATCCCCGACTAATACACAAATATGCTTTGCTTTTACTTTCACTCTTAAACAGTCTGTTTAACCTTCTAATTTTTGACCGTCAACATGATATATTATACCTGAGCGAACCTCTCGAGGAACTGTGAACGGACGGACTTTTTAATGTATATGTCCGCCATATTGGCTCCGCCGTTTTGTTTGTTATAATTTCAAGATCAGATCCGTAATCACCGACTCCAAAAACGGCCTAATACCAATTCTCAAGTGGAACCAATCATTCTTTAACCACCATTCTGTTTCTTCTAATTTCAAGTTCAGATTCGTGATCAGCGACCCCTGTGAAACGGCCTAATACCAATTTTCAAGCAGAACCAATATTTTTTAAATAAATCGTGTGGTGTTGACCACGTTCCGGCGATTTGGGAGCACTGTGCTTGGCCACCGCTGGTAATTCACATTTCCAAAGAAAAACAGCTAGAGAGTCCTTCCGGTCCTTCGAGGGGATTGAAAAAATAAAGAAAATGAGGAAGGTAGACTGAGAACGCGACGTTCCGCGTACAAATTCGCGGATCCGGTTGCAAACGTACAGCGAGAGAGAGCCGGAGAGTTACCACGCCGAAACGACGAGCCGCCGCTCCCCTGGCAACCCTCCCGCACCCCCTCCTCCCCCAAACCCCTCCCCTTTAATATAATATTTAATCTAGCTTTGAACAGGCTTGCGGTTTCCGCCTCTGGAGTCGAGAAGCTAGCTCGCAAGCCTACACCGAGAGAGCTTTGCCTGTATCCAACGGAGGCCAGCGGTGTCTGCGCTTGGAAATATTCCCAGCTTCCGGGGAAGCTCTTCTTACGATATCAGGAACGAATTTAATTTTGGAAACGGATAGTGCCGCCGCCCCGACCTCTTTCCCAAAAATAAATTCCAATTAAGCGAGTTCTTTTCGCGACGAGTGGACCCTGCGAAATTAATCTTCCGGCATTCTATTTAATACACCTCCCTTTCGAGTCTCACTTTTTCATAAATTTATGCATATTTTGTTCAAGCTTTCTGACTGGTACGTTGGTCCGAGAAAATTTGAGTTTGCAGGGTTGGAAAATAAAATTGAACTGTTCTGCTCAAGATTCATTTCTTAACGAATATCGGTATCAGAAATATTTTTTTGAGATCTGACTAAGAGTTATATATATTGATGCAAGGAAATTGGAGGAGATGGAATATTTATTTACTAGTGATGAAACTTGCAAGATTGTGGTTTGGAAGCCACGTCTTTTTTTAACACTAAACCTACCAGGGTCAGAATCATTGGTTTCATATTTTACAATTATTGAAACTTTCCTGGTCCGAGAAGCGTTTATTATATTCAAAACTACGGACAATCTGAATAAATGTAGGGTTTCCATTTTTATAAGGCAATTTGTACTGTTGATGTGTGGTAGGTTTAGTGTTAAATCGCTTTCATGGACCTTCTCCTAATCTCTTACGTTTGTAAATTGGTTCAAGAAGTCTCTGATCAATTAAAAATTAACTTCTTTTAATATCAGAAAGAGGAGATAATTTTTGCTACAGAATTTCTAAGGGGTGGATATTTGGAATTCAGTTTAATGTCCGATGTAACGAGGAGGAGAAAAGAAGTTCACCTAACCACTTACGTTTGTAAATTGGTTCAAGAAGTCTCTGATCAATTAAAAATTAACTTCTTTTAATATCTGAATGAGGAGATAATTTTTGCTACAGAATTTCTAAGGGGTGGATATTTGGAATTCAGTTTAATGTCCGATGTAACGAGGAGGAGAAAGGAAAATGTTAGGGGTGTAATTTCGTAACTCGAGTATGAACATTGATCATGCGGATAAGGCGATCGTATACTTACTCTGACAGTTGCCGGGCATCGCGTGCCTGAAGGATGACAACGGGTCCCGTGGTTGCAACGGGCTCGGCAGTGGCTGTAGGGGATTCGGCAAGGGTTGCAAAGGGTCCACCAAAGGCGACGCGAAAAACGGACCACCCCTCTGCGAGGCAAACGCGAACGCATGGAACTGCTGTTGCTGCCCTAAAAGAGACAACACTGCGATCAACCGTGCGCCTGTCCACTGGACTTACGGTGCTTGCAACAATCGCCTATCACTCCATTGCAATGCACAATGGCAAATGTTACTGCAAATGTCATACACATTTTCTCGCAGAAGCAAAACTAGGGATGGAATTTAGATTTTCAATTTGCAAAATTGGGGATGAATAAATATAATTTGTCTACGATTATTCTTTTCCTTGAACAACGACGTTGTCGCGACACATCGTAATGCAAAATTAGCTTGTTACATTTGCAACAATCGCAATGCGAAATAGCAATTGCAATTGTAATGCGAAATAACTCTACTGAAAATGTTACATACATTTACTTACAGAAGAAAAATTTGGATTTTTAATTCGAGAAGCTACAGATGAATAAATATAATTCGTCTAAGATTATTATTTTCCTTAAACAATGAAGGTGTCTCGATCCATTGTAATACAGTATTAGCTTGTTACATTTGCATGATTCTTTTCTGCGATGGTTTCGAACCATTGCAATGCAAAATTGCAAATGTCATACATTTTCTTACAGAAAAAACTAGAGATGAAATTTAGATTTTCAATTTGAGAAATTAGAGATCAATAATTATAATTCATCCACGATTATTCTTTTCCATAGCACGTTAAGTGAAAAATATCGACCCCAGAAATTCTCACAAAATCCTAAATCTTAATTTAACACTAGAACTACCAAGCAGTAAATGCAACCGGCATACATTGCCTTATAACAACAACAAAATTGCAGTTGTTTAGATTCCGTACCAGTTTTGTTTAAATATCTACTTCGACACAGGAGTTTATTAAAAAATGTTCTCATGAAAACATGTTTACAATGCCGTTATTTCTAAAAGAAAAAATTAGGAGCAAGTCGTTTTGACCCATAAGGTAATTCTAGTCTTAATTAATGGAACCACAACTATAAATTTAAAATGTGTCATAGGGGATGCTGTCTCAACCCTTCTGAATTCGAAAGACTCTACTAAAATTCTCTGCAGTATTTATCTGAACATCTCATAATAAAAATGAATTTCTAAACCCAGTCAAAAATCACTGTCAGTGATACACAGTCCCCTAAGTATTCGTACGCTCTTAAAAATCGCATTTTGTCAATATCGGACTATACTACTTTAATTTTTTTGAGCAGTTAGAACAATTAGATCACTACATAAAGTGAGCAAATTTTTTCCCAAAAATTGCAATTCGTCGAAAGTTCAGAAAAAATACTAAAAGTTGAATTTTGCAACTTTTTAACGTGGACTTACATTGAAAATTTATAAAGTACGATTCATAGATCTGTTTGAATTATACATGTTCTGAAAAATTTCCAAAAGAATTCCAAAATTCTGCGACTTTCGCCCTTAAGTTTTCATCGTTAAATGTTTGCAGCTCAGTAACAATGTTGACCGATTTCGATGAAATATTCAGAACATGTGTAATTGATACAGATGTACAAAACGTACTTTTCAAATTTTTAATATAAGCCTGCATAAAAATTTGCAAAATACAACTTTCAGTACTTTCTCTGTAATTTCGACCAATCGCAATTTTAATCAAACATTTTTCTCACTTGTTCTCAATTGTCCTAACTTCTCAAAAAAAAAAAAAATTCAAGCAGTATATTCCAATATTGACTGACTGTACGTGATCCACGTGGCAGTCAACATGTTAAACAATATCGTAATACAACAAAATTCTCGGAATTTTATCCAATGCTGTAGACACTGATATGATACTTCTCCATCTAATATAATACATTCTGAGAAAACACACTATTCAAAACAACCACAATGAGTTCCAAGCTCGACAATTCCTTCTAGCTTCCTCTCTTTCTCGGATGGGACTTTCTATAAAACGTCAACAAAATTCTATATTCTAATACAAAACTAGCACCTAAGACTTGCAGCTGTTTCCCCGTACCTCCCCCATCCCCCAAAGTACCCGAAGACCGACAACAACATCTACACCGAACAACACAATTCAAACAACCCCGAAATCAATGACCAACCCCAAAGCCGAATACCACAGTCCAATTCCTGCTGGCACAAGTGACCCCCCCCCCCCCAAAAAATGATATCAAGATCAGAGTTCCCGTGGCAGCAGAAGCGTCCCCGCAGTGTCCGTCGATCGGCCAGGATCTCCGAAAAATTTCGCCCGTAAATTCGCCGTGATCGGGGGGGGGGGGTCCGAGGGTGTCAGTATCGGCGGTCTGCGTCGGTATCGAGTACTCTCGTTTCCCCGGGCAGCGTCGGGGGCCGTCGGTGCCGGCGTCGGACAAGGTAGCAGCGGCTCGAACGGGTGAAACTAAACGTCGGACGACGGGGGAACGACGGGGCCGTCGAAGAGACACGTAGAGGCGCACCGATTCATTTTATTTCCCGGGCTACGGTGTCGCCAACCCAATTAAAGACGTCCCAACAGGCGACCGTCCTATCTGACGAGGCTGCCTCTGACCGGCCACCCCAGCGCGGCCGAGTTAGGTTAGGCTAGGCCAGAGAGATAGAGATAGAGATAGATAGAGATAGATAGAGAGAGAGAGAGAGAGAGGGGCTGTCCCCATACGTAGGTGGCGGACAGAAGCTTCCCACCGACCCTCTTCCTGAACCGTCGAAATCTACGAACCAACACACTGCCACGGAAGGCACTGGAGACCAAAGCCAGGAGGGACCGGAGACAGAGAGACGACGCGAGATAGATAGACGGTGTGCCGTGTGTGTGTCTGTGTCTGTGTTGTCTGTGGGTGTGAGAGAGAGAGAGGGTGAAATCGAGGGAGACAGCCAGGAGTCCTGGCAGACCCCCGCCGTTCCTGATAATCCAATCGAAGCCCTAATTCTAACTCGGCAACCCGAAATTCCCGCCGGTTTGCTGAATAGGGTACGCTGCCTCGATCCCGGGGACACAATGGGGGCGCGACGACGGAATACAGACCCGGCAGCACCCGGGGCTAACGAGATCCCGTTAAACGACCGCCGATTCGTTCGTTCCGCGGGCCAGACCCAGAAGAAATTCGCGACCGGCTTCCTTACGTCAAAGGTCGACCGATCGTCGCGCATCGATCGGCGCCGATCACGAGCGATCTACTGCGAACGCAGGATTTTGGTACTGCTAACCCTGGCGTCGGGACGCCCGTCCTGGAATCGCTGGGATGAGAATGCTGCTCGACGTTGTTCTGGCTTGAAGAGATCATAATTGGGGGTCTATTAATTACCCTCTATTAACCCTTTGCAATGTTTGAACGAAACATTTCTGCCCACCTAGAATATTTCAGGTCTGTTTTTTGTTTATGTTACAATGTTACAATGTTGCAATATTGTGGTACAATACTGAAATTTTTAGCAATTTATTAAATGAAAACAAATTTGAGAGTGTAGAGAATAGTTTAGATAAGGATGTAGAAATTGTTAGTGGCGCCTCATTGCCGCCATTTGATGGCTAAGGGTTGAAGAAGAATTGCTTTTGATTGTCTAGGAAGCAGAGTACCGTACGAGGATTTTTATTCATGAAGAAATTAATCCTGCGGTAATTTGTGATCAGACGATTTACATGCACTGTTAGAATTACTGAAGTTGCAATCATTTTTTTGGAAGAAGTAAGAACGAATCGTTTGGAGAACGATGTAACTATGTAGATAATTCTATAACAATTTGTGACCTAAATATGTAAGATATTCAAGTGCAATTATGCTTGGACCATAGATGAATGTTTATTGTAGAAGGAATTTTTGGAAGAAGTAAACGCATCTGTTGGAGAACGATTTATCTACGTAAGTAATTCTATAACAATTTGTGATCTAAATATGTAAGATATTCAACTGCATTTATTGGTTGGAGCACAGAAGAACATTTATTGAGGAAGGAATTTTTCAAACCAGTAAACGCCTCTGTTGGAGAACACTGTAACTTTGTAGATAATTCTACAACAATTTGTGACCTAAATATGTAAGATATTCAACTGCAATTATTGCTTGGAGCACAGATGAACATTTATCGAGGAAGGAATTTTTCGAAGCAGTAAACGCCTCTGTTGGAGAACACTGTAACTTTGTAGATAATTCTACAACAATTTGTGACCTAAATAAGTAGAACATTCAAATGCATTTATTGCTTGGAGCACAGACCAACATTTATTGAATAACTAAGCACCTGACAATATTTTTAAGACTGACCTAGTCAGAGAAATTGTATAATTACTTATCATTCGCTAAT
>CM052130.1:24865323-24883365 GCA_028454255.1 Halictus ligatus
GGGTTGATCAAACCCTGAATTAGTGTCTAATTTGCTCGTTCTGCGCATGTAACTTTCGTGGCAGTGTGCAAAGACCGTTTCTAACTTCTTTGCACAATTTACTGTACATTTAATGTCACATGACATATATATGTGTCTATAATACACCCCTAACGCAATTAAAAAATCGTTTAAAGAAAGCTAGATATACATATATCACCAGCAGCAAACCTCCTGAACCAACGTTGACACTTGTTGACCTTCAATACATCTCCCTAAACATCGCAAATTTTCTTCGTTGTTACCATTAAATCCCGCATGAAAATGAAAAAGTACACGAATACGATCCTCCCCATTTTATTAGAGGGTTGTAAAAAAACTATTTCGCAGGAAGATCCGCCGGTCCACTTGTTACCCTTGTGACGGATCACGGTTGCCTCGTTTCGGCACGCGATTTCATCTTGTTTCTTCCGCTGCTTTCGGGATTGGTTTCGACTTTTCCGGTGGACTGTTAACAGTGACGTAGCCGGTCGCCGGTGGTGTACACGTGTGCCTGTGTGCGACGAAAAACGAGAGCTAGGAAAGCTCGGTCGGAGCGAACCGGAGCCGCGTGAACACGCGCGGCCAGCACATTTTTTTTCACCGACGATAAAAACGTCGCGGTGGCTTGATGGGTATCATATTTTTCGCCGGGGCACCGGCTACAATTTGCGCCGGCCCGCCGGTGTTGACGCGGCTGAAGCACTCCGCTGCTCTGCCATGATCGCGTTGGACGCTCTAATTGCTTTCTGATCTCCGGACGCCACCGACCAGCACGCCATTTTCCTTCAATCTTTGTCCACGTGTTCGCGCCGGCCAGACTGCACGCAGACGGGACCTGTCTCTTCCGCTTCGAACCTGACGCTGACCTCTTCGACCTTCTTCCGCGAACGATGATTTGTTTACGCCGCTGACACCTGGCAGACGATCGGGAGATGATCGAGCGTCGACACCCTTCCTCGTCGAGTCAATCGTTCATGAATGAACTTGATGCATTCACGACGAAAATGAGTAGCTGCAATTCGAAATACCTAGACGGATTAAACAAATTCGAGGACATCTATTAATTCTAGATGATTATTAAATCTAGGGACACCTATGTAGCAGCTAATTAACATTGCTGAAGAACGATAGAAATTTTGATTCTATTTAATAAATTACTAAATTGTATTTAATAAATTACTAAACATTCCAGCATTGTACGAGCAAATTGCATCATTTTAGGGACATCTATGTATTAGTTGCAAGCTAGTTAACATTGCTGAAGAACGATAGAAATTTTGATGTGACCCTTGTTTGTTACAGTTGACACGAACAATTTTTATTCTGCATAAAAATTCACAGTCTATTCATTATGTTTTAAAAGTGTAATTAATACGAAAGTAGGTATAATTAAAGTATAAAGTATAATTAATATAGGCACAGTAATTTATTTGTATTTAATAAATTACTAAACATTCCAGCATTGTACGAGCAAATTGCATCATTTTAGGGACATCTATGTATTAGTTGCAAGCTAGTTAACATTGCTGAAGGATGAAAGGAATTTTTATTTGGCTCTTGTTTGTTACGGTTGACAGGATCACTTTTTTATCCCGCATGAAGATCCGCAGTCTATTCATGAGCCATCCTTTCTCGGAAGAATAAAACAGACTTTTTGTAATGTTATAATTAATTCGAATGATCCCTTCGGGTACCAAACGCCACGTATATAATTGAACACAATATTTAGATTGAGTATTTCACTAAAGAATATATGCAAGGAAAGTACATAAGTGCATTTCGACGCGGCAGATGACAAGGAGACAGCGACATCTACAACACACGACAAAACGTGGGAGCCAGATATTCAGTCGAAATTATCTGATTAACAAATTGATTGTTATTTAGATAAAATTAGAGAAGGGAATTGACATCAACGGTACAGAATAAACTTTAATGTCGTTTCTCTTTGTTACAGGTAGGATTAGTATAGTGAATAAGCATTGTAAACACGTTACGAATAAACTAACCTCTTTGTTACAGAAACTCAGTGCATAATATGTGTTTTCTTACCAAAAATAAAGTTAAACCACTTTCAAAGTTAACAACTAGATTCGTTATAAAATTTGAAAGAGCTCAAGTCCATTCGACATAATTTAAAATGCTTCACATTGAAAAAACAATACTCAATTCACTTTATATATCTTTAGAACACTTCAAAAACAAAATTTATGCAATTCAGGACATTTTCTAACTACATAAATCACATAACAATTCACTGCTCATCTACATTTTGTGTATGGGGGTGGGATTTGAAGAAGTCATAGTGCTCCGGTGGTATGTATCATAGTAAGTCCATCATGTTCTTCTATATCGCTATTGTAATTCGTCTTATGTTTTTATAAAGTGTTGTCAATACAATATTTTCAAACTTTCTTGCTCCTCCCCCACGTGGTATTAAATCCAGGATTTTAAACTTTTCATTCTCATCCATTGATACCTTACACAAAATCTTATATGGTTCATCTCTCAAAAAACGCATCCAGCATATTTTTAACCAATTTATTGTTTCCCCGTCAGAATTCTTTACCCTTTTAAAAATTGCGACCTCCAAAAATTTTGTTGATGTGAAACACTCTTGTTTCATTTCATTTAGAACAAAGTTATTACCTTTTGTTTTAAGTTATTACTTTTCGATAATGTTCTTCGGACATTATCAATAATGGATTGGACTTAGGCCACTTTCAAAGTGATGGTTTTAATTATTGAACTAACTGCGAAAACTTGTGTGTCCAAAATTATCGTATACCTACCTTGAAGTTGTACACATAATTACTGGCAACAGAAAATAATTGACAAATGGACTTAGGCCACTTTCAAAATAAACGGCTCATGTATATATATTCAAAGAGTGATTTGTTTTTCGAGGCATAAAATGCAAGCTCGAATACATGCATGTTCCCAAATGATTCCGAAAGCGTCTTCGATTGTCAATTGTCCGTTCTCTTCGGCTGATCGACAGTCTCCGAAGTTGGAGGAGTCTGGATCTTTTGCGATCGGTGCCGGTTAATTATTGGTGCTGGGGGGAGGCTCACGGCGGATCGACAGTGGCCGGCCGAGGGGTGATTAGAACGACGTCGAATCAAACCGTAATTAATCCCGAACCGGAGGCAACGCACCTGTTCGAATTCCTGTGACCCCGCGTCCTGACCCTGGAAACTTCAGCCCCCTTTGTGCAGCGCTGACGTTCAAGACGTGCGCTAATTAAGAACGGCATCTCACTACGCAGCTGCCACCCAACGCTCCCGTTGTCGGGAATTATTAAACGGCCACGAGGAAGCGACATAAGGCCGACGGCTAACCAGAGACAGCACGAGCCTGCCCTAGGTTCTTACACTTCGATCATGCGAGTTCCGACTCGGATCTCCGAGAACTTCATCGCAATCCACGGTCGTTCAATTTTCCAGCGTCTGTTTGCTTTGGTAAATCTTGTAAACAGTTTCGCGAAATTGAAAAATCCAGATGGTCTGGATTGATGTCCGGGATGACTTGAAATGATCCTCGGAAGTGATTAGATCAATTCTGTCGCTTTGATCGAACGTTCACAACGAGAAATTAATTTCCGGAACAGGAAATGGTCCTGTGAGATACTTTGAGATGTAGAGGAATTTTTAAACAAAGAATTTCCAGACTGCCTCCGAAAAGGCTTCGAGTTAATCAATTTTGTCACTTTGATCAAATGTTTTTTAATGAGAAATATTTCTTCCGGAACCGCAAGCAAAGTCTAATGCAGTAGCTCATTAATTTTATCACTCCTACCAAAAGTGAATAAGAAAGTGTTTTAGAGACTAAAAAGGCAGTGCAAAGTGACATAATGTAATTTAGAATATCTTCAGAAAGTTCGTTTGAAATAAAGACAATTTATAGTAAGCGAAACAGTGTTTTCAATGATGATTGATTTCATCACGGAATCAGGAAAACTGGTACGCTGTTTCGATTTCGAAAGATCACCTGAATATTCTCCTGACCCAGGAATTCCAATTTGGTGAAAACCTTTGAATATAGGTCAACGCGTACAGCAATTAAATTTTATATAACTACCGTAGAACAGTAGAACCATAGACACATCAAACAATAGAGAGAAAAAACCTGCGTTTGCAAGTTGTAAAAGTGTCCGGAGTGCAACGAAACGCTCGGTTCCAGTTCGATGTGCAGTATTAGAGGCTTGCGTCGATTGTTAGCCGAACAATCGTGAGTTCGATGGTATGTTGAGAAGAATTTAACATTGTTCCGTGCGATCGCGGCGGTGTTCAAGGGAGAATCAGTTAATTTCTGGACGTGTGTCTTTGGCACCAGAGCACCGGCGCTAACGATTTTTCTCCTCGAAGGGGGTCCGCGGGAACACAGACGCGGAAGACGGGTCAGCACCGGAAGTCCGGAAGCCTATCAGCGCCTCGGAATCTGTACGGTCAGCTCGGCGATTCGCCTACGCGGAGAGGCTCGAGATTAAGGGAGAAGAACGACGGGAGAACTGATAGAATCGTCCACCTTCATTCGCCCGAGACAGCAAATTGTCTCACCCCCCCTAAAAAGTCAGGAATCCTCGATAAATCCCGATTAACGTGAATCAATCCAGAACAGAACCTCGCCTCGCTGGAAATCTGACTCGGAACGATTAACCTGCAAAATTTCATACTTGCTCTTCTATTCATCGAAAGCTGATCCTCTTTCGAACGAAACAAAAAACAGAATAAAATAGAACCCGATTGATAAAGAAATTATTTAAGCCTGTATTACCAACCCCTTGCACTCGACTGTCCCTTCTGAGACACCGCTAAAAAGACTGTACCGAAATTCAAAACAATTCCTGTCACAAATTGTAATATTGTAAGTTCGGGTGTGTTTGTATTATTCGCCATCGAAAAGTATTTCAATGAAAAACCGCAATACATCTCCGTAAACATCGCAAATTATCTGTGTTATTACCATTAAATCCCGCATGAAAATGAAAAGGTATGCAACGACGAATACGATCCTCCCCATTTCATTACAGGGTTGTAAAAAACTATTTAACCGCAGAAATTTTGTAGCGACGGTACGATGTCTTTGCCAGAAAGGTCGGAAGAGGTCGTGGGGTGAAAGGGTGACTACATATTTTATTTTTTGGAATTTAACACATTGATCGGCAAACTCGAAACCCCAAAAATTCCATAAAATCGAAGTAAGTTATTTAATGAAATTTACTATAATTTAGTTTATTAATGAAATAGAAATTGCAAAAAATTAAATGTACGGTACTGAGTAGTCCTTCAACTTTCTTGCACGTTACAGATCCTAATCAAGTTTAGTACAATGAATATATCAACGTAAAAATTCATTTTAAAACCTGCACAAATAATTCCGTCACCCACATACGTGGCATTCAACGTGTGTTAAATGATACAAGAGTAAACGGCACGAACTTATGGGACGACCTAATACTATACGTTCTTGTGTTTAATACAGTGCTAAACTTCCAAGTGTGATACGAGTAAATGCACTCGACAAAGTGCACTACAGTAGATACGCAATTAACGAAAATATTCTGCACAAGATGAGACGTCCGAATTTTGGAAAATGGCCCCGAGTGCAAAGAGTTAATATTTTTATAGACATTGTGTAATAGACATAGTCAGAAAAATATTCTGAATGCTTAGGGTTGATCAAACCCTAAATTAGTGTTACATTTGCTCTTTCTGCGCATGTAACTTTTGTGACAGTGTGCAAAGACCGTTTCTAACTTCTTTGCACAATTTATTGTACATTTAATGTCACATGACATATATATGTGTGTCTATAATACACCCCTAACGCAATTAGAAAATCGTTTCAAGAAAGCTAGATATACATATATTATTATTATTATTATTGTTGGTGTTGTTGTTGTTGTTATTATTATTAGATTATTTCTATTGGATATATTTGAAGCTCTAGGTGCAATAGCCTTCAATATATTCGATAGAATACAATCAATTTAAATAGCAAAATTGATTGCAGTAAATGCGCGAAGTGTACCATTTTGTAAATAATACGTCTGTCAACGAAGACATTAAACATCGTTATTTCTTTAAACAATATCTTTTGAGTCTGTAGACGCAACACACATATACAGGGTGTCCCACATAACGCTTTCCGCGATTTTTCAAGTACTTGCGATAACCTGACAAACAAATATTTTCAACCAAAGTTGATCAGTTTTCGATTGGCTATACATTGCAATGAAAAAATTATTGTTTTAGTATTATCAAGGTCACCTTCATGTTTTTAAATGGCACTTTGTATTTATGCCTTAACACTATCATAGCCCGTACCATAGCATGATCTTCGGATGACCTTGATGCCGTATAGCCCGTAGAGTACCATGACCTTTGGATGACCTTGAAAACAAAGAAAAGAAAATTATATTTCCGTGTTGTACCGTACATTTTGCCAAAAAATTTCTCAGTCCGGTTCTAAGCGGAGGTCTCAAACTTTTTGGAGACATATTGTAGAATTTGCAAAGTTCGACGCGGTAAGAATTATTTTCGGACGAATCGGAGAGCAGAGATGGTAGCGGATGACCTTGATGCCGTATAGCTAGTAGAATACCATGACCTTCGGATGACCTTGAAAACAAAGAAAAGAAAATTATATTTCCGTGTTGTACCGTACATTTTGCCCAAAAATTTCTCAGTCCGGTTCTAATCGTCGTTCTCGAACTTTTTGGAGACACATTGTAGAATTTGCAAAGTTCGACGCAGTAAGAGTGATTTTCGGACGAATCGGAGAGCAGAGAACGTAGCGGATGACCTTGATGCCGTATAGCCCGTAGAGTACCATGACCTTCGGATGACCTTGAAAACAAAGAAAAGAAAATTATATTTCCGTGTTGGACCGTACATTTTGCCCAAAAATTTCTCAGTCCCGTTTCAATCGTAGTTCTTGAACTTTTTGGAGACATATTGTAGAATTTGCAAATTTCGACGCAGTAAAAATTATTTTCGGACGAATCGGAGAGCAGAGAAGGTAGCGGATGACCTTGATGCCGTATAGCCCGTAGAGTACCATGACCTTCGGATGACCTTGGAAGCAAAGAAATGAAAATTATATTTCCGTGTTGTACCGTACATTTTGCCCAAAAATTTCTCAGTCCGGTTCTAATCGTAGTTCTCGAACTTTTTGGAGACATATTGTGGAATTTGCAAAGTTCGACGCGGTAAGAATTATTTTCGGACGAATCGGAGAGCAGAGAAGGTAGCCGGTGCTGTCAGCGAGCAGCGCGAACCTAGTTTCACGGTTTTCGGAGGGAAGTATGGCAACGGGAACGAGCGGAACGAGCGGAACGAGCGGAACGGCGGCGTTTACTCGCCGCGCGTTTCACCGGAGGGGCATCCGGCTCACCTGCCTCCGCCCCGCGATAATTTACTCTTTTTTCGGTCACCGATTCGGCCGGCCGGCGCTAATTTACATTTACGAGCGAGATCGGCTAATTGCCGGTTAACCGGTTGGCCGAGCGCGCGCGGCGATATACGAAATGCCTGGGGTCCGGGGCAGTTTGTTGCCTTTCCGATAGCAACTGTCGTTCGCCGTGAGAACCGTGCTCCGGGCCCCCACCGACATCAATTACCTCCATTTTCTTTGAGCGAGTTCGCCACTCTCTCTCTCTCTCTCTCTCTCTCTCTCTCTCTCTCTCTCTCTCTCTCTCTCGCTTTCTCTCCTTCCGTTTCTCCCTCGCAACTTCCGTGAAAATAAAAGTGCAATCGGGGGAAATTAGCGTGAACGATACCGGGTGAGGTGCAGTCGGCCGTCATGTTCCAGGACCCTTGCCAACGGGATTAAGCAACTCGCACATTCGCAGCGAATATTTTGCAACATCGACGCGAATGCGCCCGGAGAGAATCCCTGGAATGATTGTCCGCCGTACAAATTAATTCGCGACCCAACGCCATTTACACCTTCGAGCACCGCGTCTCACACAAACGGTAAATCGATCTTTGCGCAAAATTAAAATCGTTCGCTTCGATTACCGTCGACGGCGGAAAGTTTCTTCTTCTTTAAATACTAGGTTTAGGGGTCACTAAATCTGCCTATTCTACATTACCTTGTGAAAATTACGAAATTGTGTCTATCCAAATTTTACTTTTTGGTTTGTTCTGTTTCAATATATATATATACATATATATATATATATATATATATAATTTCTCGTTGTGCTGCTTCTTTACGATTTCGATAATTGTGAATTAAGAATAATGGAACCCTTTTGACGGGTCCCGTTAACAGTAGGTTTACGAGACTTGTCAAAATTCTGGTATTTTCAATTTGCGGTTATTTAGATTGTATAGATGCACAAGTGAGGAATTGTTGAATAAATTTATTTCTTTGGGCATATATTTGAAAATTGAATGACCAAAAATTTGAACAGATGCGGGCCTGTTGATTTGATTAAACAATTTTATTCAGGAAACATACTGTTAAGAATGTCTTGCTGCCCTTAACACGTTGAATGCCACGTCACCCATATGTGGCTGACGGAATTATTTATGCAGGTTTTAAAATAAATTTTTACGTTGATATATTCATTGTACTAAACTTGACTAGGATCTGTAACATGCAAGAAAGTTGGAGGATTGCTCAGTATCATACATTTAATTTTCTGCAATTTTTATATCATTAAATAACTTACTTTGATTTTATGAAATTTTTTGGGTTTCTAGTTGGGCGTTCAAAGTGTTAATAATTTGAGCAGGTCGACATTAATACATTTTTGACATATAGCGTTATACAGGCTCAATGCCATAATGTAGTAGGTCGTTGAATTCGTCTTAACATCGGCTATAACATTATGAAATCAAAAATATATCTTAACAGTTAAAAAATTAAATTCGTCCTCAATTTTTGTAAAAAAAAATTTGTTTCAGAAATTTTCTGTATTGAAATTTGTAGAAATCTGAATACTGTTAATCTTTTGTTCGAACCTTTTTTCCCTCAGATTATCGGAAACCCTTGAAAAATCGTGCTGATTGTGGAGTACGTGCACCGAAAACCTGGAGAATGTATTTTTACACGTAAATTATGTTAAAATGATGTAAATTATTATTTTAATACAAAATATGTAGACCATGAAATGTTTTACTAAGTAGATATTTATTTTAAGAATATTTTCAAATTATTACCATTAATTACGGGGTATATAAAATACTTCTAAACGGTAATACTAAATTAGCTATAAAACGTCAATCCGGATAAATGCGGAAACAAACTTTATCAGCTTTTAATCAGAAATCTCTACCGAACATAATGAGACCAAAAACTCCATCGGGACACACTCAGAACCATAATAAAACAACAAATCGTTAATGAAGTCTTACAATTCTAAAAATAATCTCTGAATTATTGATCGTATACAAATATCAATAACTGTACAAATAAGTATAATAAAAAAAATGAAAACAATCTGAAAGTGTACTCCAGCCTTACCTAAAACATGTCCACAATGCAAAAAATTACACAGCTTTTTTAAATCATGTAAAAATCTCTCGTAAATGTACGATATGTTACTTTCATCTCTAGACTTTCGATTAAGTTTAGAGATTGATAAACTTACGAATGAATAAAAAAAAAACAACTTCGAGCAATAAAACAACTACAGTTTTCGTTAAATTTTTTAGATTGACTTTTCTCCGGCTTTTCGGTCCGAGTGCGGCGTCGAGAGAGGAGTTAGGATTGAGTTTGCAGAGAATCGGGGTAGCGGAAAAGGAGGAGCCAGGGGCGTAGATCAATGGTCCGTAAGCTGTTCCTTCGCGAGCCGGCAATTTTCCGGCGCGGTGCCGGCCAGAGATACGGGGAAGACAAACAGCCGTGTGATATGGAGCCCGTAAAGACCACCAAAACGTAAACCGTGATACAGGCGCCAACGAACCAACTCGTCGCCGCAATGTGTTATCGTTGGTAAACGAGTTGCCCTGTCACTCGCTATTCATCTCTAATTCGCCGCACCCCCCCCCCGGACCGACGCTAGCGTCGCCCGTCGCCGTTCCCACCGACGTCGCGCTTTAGCAAGATGAAACTTTAATTTCGGTCGGGGGCTAGATACGAAAAAACAAAAAACCAATTACCAGCCGGGACCGGGGGCTGCGAATGATCCGCCGGCCGCGTTTCCTATATTTATGGCCCTGTCCGCCGGCTTGTTGTCGATTAATCGGCCCGGACCGCATCATTTTTATTTATGCTTCGTTATAAACCCCTCCGGCCCCTTCCAACCTCAATCCCCCGCGCACGTTCGAAACACGTTGCCCGATATAATTGCTCGGACACGCGACTTAAATAACCGAATCCGACGCCAGACTTGACGCTTTGAGCTCCTCAGTCGATTAGGGAATTTATTTATTAGGGTTCGCACTGTTTTCGGATTTAGTGAAATTTCTTGGTCATCGGGGGGTGATCTCCAGGAATTTATTTACTAGGATTCGCACTGTTTTCGGATTTATTAAAATTTCTTTGTCATCAGGGGGTGATTTCCAGGGTTTGTATGACGTGAGAGAAATTTAAATAGTTTTTGGATGAATAGACGTGTTGGATGAGTAACTGAATCGGACGCCATCTTGACACTTTAAGCTCCTGACTCGATTAAGGAATTTATTTACTAGGATTCGAAGTGTTTTCGGATTTATTGAAATTTCTTGGTCATCAGGGGGTGATTTCTGGGGTTTGTATGAGAAGAGCGAAATTTAAATAATTTTTGGATGAATAGATATTATAGATGAGTAATTGGATCAACGCGGACATGGCACTTCAAGCTTCTTACTCGATTATGGAATTTATTTACTAGGATTGGCAGTGTTTTCGGATTTATTAAAATTTCTTGATCATCAGGGGGTGATTTCCAGGGTTTGTATGACGTGAGAGAAATTTAAATAGTTTTTGTATGGATAGACGTATTGGATGAGAAACTGAATCGGACGTCATCTTGACACTTTAAGATCCTAACTCGATTATGGAATTTATTTACTAGTATTCGCACTGTTTTCGGATTTATTGAAATTTCTTGGTCATCAGGGGGTGATTTCCAGGGTTTGTATGACCTGACCAAAATTTAAATAGTTTTTGGATGAATAGACGTATTGGATGAGTAACTGAATCGGACGCCATCTTGACACTTTAAACTCCTAACTCGATTATGGAATATATTTACTTTATTCATACCGTTTTCGGATTTATTAAAATTTCTTGGTGATCAGGGTGAGATTTCCAGGGTTTGTATGACGCAAGCGAAATTTAAATAGTTTTTAAATAACGTACGTAGTGGTAACTGAATCATCAACATTTTAACCTAACTCCTAACTCGATGGTGAAATTTATAAAGCAGAATAGTGTTTAATTTTACTGCAATTATTTTTTTCCCATCGAATATCTTTTTCCATTCTACTTTCCTACTTTCACTGTGCATAAGGAGGATTTAGTTTTGTATTATTTATATAGCTTGAATAAGATTTCAATGTTCTATACAACTTGGATTTATATACTGAATATATACTGAAGTATATACTGAAAGACTGTGAAACCTTAATTTTTACTATAATCGTTTTTTGTTTTTGTTTTTTGCTTTAAATGTAGAGCGATCGGGGTCTCCAGATAATTAGGGGATGATCGACATTCCTGCTGTCACTGTAAGTGACGTTTTATTTTCTGGCCTTTATTTGACAAGAAATAAATTTAAATACTATTTGTATCACTGGATAATGCATATGTGGTAAGACACTCACACCTTAATTTTTACTGTAATTATTTTTTCAATTCGGACACAGCTTCACAGGAACGAAAGAAACTGGAATCTGAACGAATACAAGAATGATTAACTCATGCGTCTTTAAGAACGAATGAACTAACAAGTACAATCTTCTTTAAGTATCGTACAAATTTTTCCAAAGGATTTATTATTTATTGTTTCAACTCAGAAACTTTAACAATAGAACCACAGCACCAAAAAATTCAGCACCGTATAGAACAATTCTATAAAATTGACTAACAAAATCCCCAACGATTTATTGAACCCTGCCGTGTCTCCAGCCAGCCACGAAAATATAATTGCACACGCGCAACCCCCATAATCACTTCCCAAGCAATTAGTATCGCAGAACAGAAAAATTTCCGGACCCGCGGCGTTATTTGTATCTCCGGGCAGTTTTGCGTTCGATCGTGCGAGAAAAAAAAAATCTCGCAGTAGCGACATACCGAACCATCGAAATTTGGGTTGGTCGCCGGAGGGGTGAACAACCCCGCCCAATCATTGCAGGGCGGTTGGTAAATCTGGCGTCGGCGGAAGGGTATTCGCGATCGGACCGAAGTCGTCCTTGGCCGCGTAAAAAAGGAGACGACCGGAAAGATGAATGTAATTAAGGGCTGGTTCGGTGCCGGTGAAATTATGGCAGACTATCATTGATGGCCGTGAGGGGATGATGAACGCGGATTGGCATTTTCCAGCGTCGAGCAGCCCGTGCGCTCGGGTCTCATGTACGCGTACACACTCCGCTCTCGGTTTGTACGTTAAAGCGAGGTCCAACGCAGTACCTGTCACGGTCCTCTGGCATCAGCCACCCCCCATTCCCACCCACACACCCCCCGCACACGCCGGCCACCGCGCCGTTCCATCGTGGGCTCGCCGAGCGAACCACTCGGTTCGGTTTTTAGTTAATGCTCGCACCCATCACGTAGCCAACCACGTCGATGGACTTTAACCCATTATGGTCGCGTCCGTATCGCGAGACACAGTGTTTGGTTATTTTCACCGGGGTGTGGTTCCTTGAGGGATGAACACGATCACCGAACCCACCGAGTGGCCTTCGTTTTTAACCTCATTTTTCCTCGAGACCGATGCCGGTTTTCTGTACCGAGGTCATATTTTTTAGGCTTTGGATTTCGAGGGTAGTAGGGTTCTTAGGGGATGAAGATGATCCTGGGATCGCTAGAACTACCCTGCTATTTTTACCTTTATTTTTTGGATAGCGATGTAGATAGTGTATGCTGAGTTCACTGGGGACTTGTGGATTTCATTTTTAGGGGTTGAAACGCCCTTGGGGGATGAAGATGGTTGTAGGACCATCAGAACTGCATCACTATTTTTAACTTGATTTTTTGAACTGAGACTTTGTGGACTGAGTTGACTGGGAACTTGTGGATTTCATTTTTAAGGGTTGGAAGACCCTTGGGGATGAAGATGATTGTAGGGTCATTAGAACTATACCCTACTATTTTTACCTTTATTTTTTGAACTGAGACTTTGTATACTGAGTTGATTGGAATATTGTGGCTTTGATTTTTAAGGGTAGTGAGATCCTTAGGGGATGAAGATGATTGTAGGCCCAACAGAAATATACCCCACTATTTTCAGCTTTATTTTTTAACTGAGACCTTGTATACTGAGTTGACTGGGAACTTGTGGTTTTTATTTTTGAGGGTTGGAAGACCCTTGGGGATGAACATGATTATAGGGCCATCAGAACTATACCCCACTATTTTTACCTTTATTTTTCCAACTGAGACTTTGTATACTGATTTGATTGGAATCTTGTGGTACTGATTTTTAAGGGTAGTTAGACACTTGGGGATAAAGATGACTGTAGGACCACCAGAATTACCCCACTATTTTCACGTTTATTTTTTCAACTGCGACTTTGTATATTGAGTTGACTGGAGATTTGTGGCTCTGATTTTTAAGGGTAGGCAGATGCTTGGGGGATGACGATGATTGGAGGCCTACCAGAACTACCCTGCTATTTTTATCTTTATTTTTTGAACTGAGACTTTGTAGACTAAGTTGACTGGGAACTTGTGGCTTTGATTTTTAAGGGTAGGGAGATCCTTAGGGGATGAAGATGATTGTAGGACCACCAGAACTATACACCATTATTTTTACCATTATTTTTTCAACTGAAACCTTGTATACTGAGTTGACTGGGAACTTGTGGTTTTGATTTTTAAGGGTAGTGAGATCCTTAGGGGATGAAGATGATTGTATATAGGACCACCAGAACTATACACCACTATTTTTACCATTATTTTTTCAACTGAAACCTTGTATACTGAGTTGACTGGGAACTTGTGGTTTTGATTTTTAGGGTTAGTGAGATCCTTAGGGGATGAAGATCTATCACGTGAGCGATCTACATTTCTAACCTCGTTAGTTGAATAGCGTTCTATATGTTATATGCTGAGGTCTCTTAGACGCTGAGGTTTTGATTTTTCAAGTTAGTAGGATTCTTGACAGACGCAGATGATGAATAGACTATAACTGGGCACAAAACTTTCATTAACTTTGAATCATTCTCTCTTCAAGATCACAATCAGATTTTAACACTATTTTGTACACTTAAATTTTACAAACAGTGGACTCCCTGGTGAATGAAAACCAATACAGAAAATTATCTACGTACAGACTCAAATAATTTCTCCATGGTACACAAAATAGTAATTAACGTTCAGTACACTCTCACCGATCCCGACACACAGCCTTCAACCCCAAAAATCACCCACCCCAAATCAACCATCCGAACCCGCGGAAGAACCACCAAAAATCACCCCCGAAAATCCTTCATTACAACCCCGCGGCCCGCGGTCCCCGCCTCTCCCTCCGAAAACCCAAACAATAGAGAAAACCAATCTGCGCGAACCCGACGGAAAACAAAACCGGCGGAAAAGAAATCACCCCCGTGGATCGGTGGAGGGAGAGAGTCCGGGGGGTCGAAAACTCGGCGAAAGAAAGCAAGACAGAGAGAAAAAAGCATCAAACAGTATACACGACGTCGAACAAACAACGTCAGACAGGTTACGACGAAAATCGTGTCCGGGTCGCGAGGGGTGGGTCGTCGGTGGTGCACACGGGCTTGTCGAGAGAGCGAGCGACCGAGAGACATAAAGTGAGAGAGAGCGAGACAGAGAGAGAGAGAGAGAGAGATTCGCGGCCAGGGGTTGGTGACTACGGCAGAGAGAGAGAGATAGAGGAAGAGAGAGAGAGAGATAGAGGAGGAGGGGGAGAGTACCAGAGGGTAGTGAATCGTCGGATCGCGGGATCCCGGTCGATCTAGCGGCGCTGGTGTTCTCCTCTGGAGAGGCGGAAGTAGCCGTGAAAAATTTTCCCGTCGACGTGTGGTGGCCCGTGTACGAGGCCAACGCCGCGCATTTCGCGGTGTTCGGGGTGTCGGGGGTGGTTCACCAGAGAGTGTACCGCGGGTTGGGTCACGGTGGGATGAGTCGCGTCCACGGTGTGCGGGCCCGAGAGTGTGGAGCCAGTGTGAGCGGTTAAAGCGAGCGGGACAGAGAGAACACGGAACGGCGGGGGGGTGAGGGTGAGAAGGGTGAGAGGCGGAGGAAGCGAGAGGTAGATAGGGGACGGACGAAGACAGTGGTTGGAAATCGGTGGGGCCGGGGGAGGAAGAGGGAGATAGGGGAGAGAGAGAAAGAGAAGGAAACAGAGGGAAACGGGGGGATCGAGAGGGTGGTTATTCGGCAGCGGAGAGTCGCGTTGGTGGCTCGGGGGTGGCCGGACGTGGGGGCGGTGGTAGTGGTGGCAGTGGGTGGCCGAAGGTGAGGGTATTTGTTGGCGCGAGTGGCTAGCCAGTCGGATTACCACCGGCAGGGTGATTCGAGGGGGGCTCTAGGGGTGTGCGCGCGGCTGCCCGAGGGGGTACGGGGTTGCAAGGGGGGGCCGCAATACACACAGTGGCACTCGACGAAAAATGTAGCCAGAGAGCGACCGCCGCTGGAAAATTTACACGCATCACGAGGGCGAGGCTGAATGGCGAGGGTTAAAAGAGCATCGCTAATGGCCACCGCGTCGGTTATTTTGTGGATTTTTATAATACGACCGAGCGAGCTCGTGACCCTTCTCTCTCTCTCTCTCTCTCTCTCTCCTTCTCTTTTTGGAGAGAGAGAGAGAGGAACGAGCGGTGATCTCTCTGTCCCGTCTTTTCGACGCTCTTTCTCCCGCGTTTTATCTGTCCCACCGACACACAGAACTCTGGACACAGCCGATTCCATCAGTTTTTCAATCCGGCTGATTTTCCTTCGCGCACCACCACCGCCGTCGACCAAACCACCCCCGATGCTACACCCCCGCACGCTGGCCGCTCTGCCCGACCTCATCCTGTGTGCTCCACCGCATTTACGTGGATGAAATTGAGCGATAATGAAGGGCCGATTCGATTTTACTTCGAGCCTACGACGACCCCGTCCACGGATTCGACGGTGGAGCAACCCTTTCGCAAATAAGGGTGGCGGTGCGAGACGAGCTGGCTCGACGAATAAAATATTTCTGCGCGGCAACTGTTTTTCTGCGGAGCGTCCGGAGCATGCGGATCGTTCACCGACCAGACTGCGGATATTTATGCAAAATTAAAATTGTCCGCGTGTGCGAGGGAAACAAACATGACAGTCACTTGACACTAGGTTTACGGGACTTGTCAAAATTATGGTGGTTTTTAATTATTCGATTTATTTCTTTGGGTATATATTTGAAAATTGAATGACTGAACGTTTCGACAGATGCGTGCCTGTTGATTTTGTTAAACAATTTTATTAAGCAAACCTAGTGTTAAGAATTTCTTGCTGCCCTTATGTGGCTGAGGGAATTGTTTGTGCAGGTTTTAAAATGAATTTTTACGTTGATATATTCATTGTACTAAAATTGATTAGGATCTGTAACATGCAAGAAAGATGGAGGATTGCTCAGTATCATACATTTAATTTTCTGCAATTTTTATATCATTAAATAACTTATTTTGATTTTATGAAATTTTTTGGGTTTCTAGTTGGGCGTTCAAAGTGTTAATAACTTGATCAGATCGACAGTAATATATTTTTGACATGAACGCAGAAAATCCACAGTCTATTCGTCATATTTTACTGTGGCCCTTTTTAAGAGTAGCGAGACCCTTCAGGGTGAAGATGATTACTGCGTCACGGGAGCGAACTACATTTTTAACCTCATTTGTTGAACAGCGTTGCAGATTTTTTTTGTTCATGTCTCTTGGATGCTGAGAGTTCGATTTTTCAAATTAGTATAGGATACTTGAGGGATGATTCTTCAATAATAATTTGAACATGCCGAGAGTAATCTATAAATTTGTAAAGCAACAAGATTTTTGAAAAATCTTGATGAAAGCTATTTTTCTCTATTGACGTGAATTTTTATGTATAATTTATATTTCGTGTATAACTCCCTCTGTAGTTCAAAAGTGGCACAAAAAAAGAGTTTGAATCGATACGGTCTCCAACGCGAGGTATTTCTTTGCGGAAATAATTTCCTGGCAAATTTTCTTGAAACTGTGAGAACCAATTTCCCGGGGAATGATAAATAAACATAACGATTTACAGGGACGAGCCGCGATAGCAATAAACGTGCGAACGATAAGGAACGTTTGAAACGAACCCCGGCAAATTATTTCCGAGTCGCGCGGAAGACACGTTGGGAAATTTTAATTAGACAGCCGGCGGACATAACGGGGAATTTTTTGATGAACGATTAAAAATTCACGCGTGTTCCTTTTCGGCCGTCACTGCAGCTCGTTAGGCGAAATATACGGGTAACGAGAGGAAATTAACATTTCCTGGTTAAAATGCACGCGTGCATACAAGTCTCGCTGCGTTTAATTGTCGCACAAAGAACGGGTGTCGCCGGATTTAATCGAAGGGGGGTTGACAACCTTCGCTTCGTGATTCGGGGAATGGCAGCCCGGCCGGGATGGAAATTCGAGATATATATATTTTTTAAGAATTCCCTGTGAAACACACACAAACACACACACACCGAGCCCCGTGTGTGCTCGGCCCAGCCGCTATTTACAACGCGAAACGCTTCTGACGAAAGGAAATGGCGTGCTCGAGCCCGGCAGGAAATTTTGGTAGCGTTCTTGTCCCTCCGAATTGTCATCGCTTCCTTAGCAACAAGTGTCTGATACTTCATCCGCTCCCCGAATAAAGAGAAAACTTCTGCTGAAAAATTGATCAATCCTCGAACGCCGTTCGAAC
>CM052130.1:24890427-24900922 GCA_028454255.1 Halictus ligatus
TTAAAAAAAAAATTATTTCAGTTCCATGCAAGTTTAAATTCTACCGCAAGATTTCATGCGCCTATAAAACCACAATTTCACAAATTTTCTACCAATTTTTTTCAATTCCTCAGCGGGGACCAACAACCCCTAATATTTCTGTTTCGAGCAGCGAGCCGAGGTGGGTGCTCGAGATTAGAAAAAATGAACCCTTTCACCGTCAACCCTTCAAGTCGGCTCGCACAATGAGTCGACCCCCGGAAATCGGTGTCTCTCGTTCCGGGGGGTGAAAAAAGCGAATTAACCCTCTCGAGGCGAATTTTCTCTCTCGCGTCGAACATGATCGACGGAACGCAACGCAAGGCGTGGATCTTCGCAAAAGAGTGTGAAGAAGAGCGGGATGGTTCGCGTGTCCGTGCAATTCTGTTAATGGGGGGACAGAATTTATTAAGTTATGAGGATCGTCGGCCGTTTAGGGTCCAATATTTGGACAGGCATTCGTGCGGTGTCGCGGCGGGAGAGTTCTGGTTGGAGCACGGGAGAAAGAGAGATGAACCGGGCAGCGGTCGCGGGGGCGGGGGGTGAGAGAGAGAGAGTCGAGAGATTTATTAGGGTGTGCTCGGGCTCATTTCACCGATTTTCGCGCAAAAGAGACGCGCCGATTCAGCCCTTCTGGCGGAAACTCGAAAGGACAGGTCGTAAAGGTCCAGGCTGGCCGTGCACGAAATTCGAATCGATCTTGACGGAATCCCAACTCTTTGACTTTCTGGGTCAGCGTGTCGTTCACGGGGGCTTTCCTGCGAGATTTACAACGAAATTGCACTCGCGCACTTTGCCGCCCCCATTCTCCCGCCCCCCCCCCCCCCCCCCACGGCACCGTTGCAAAAAGAGAAAAACGGTTTAACGAGGCCGGATTAAATTTCCGGATCGCGCGATTTCCCCTGCAACCCCCGTTTTTATTTTCATTTTGCCGCTGCTGTCCTCCGCTCCGACGATGCTCGATCTTTTTCCCCGTGCGACGATCGACCGTCTTCGAGGACCTACTCGTCGCCTAATCGCGTTGCGATTAGGCTGGCGTCAGGCTGGAGAATTTAATTGTTGGGATTTTTCGTTCTTGTGGAAAGCGCGGGGACAGCACGTAAAGTAATTTCTTTTGGACACGGGGTACGTGGACGGAAAAATGTGTCGATCATTGTGATGATTTTGTTCAAAAATTTTGGGGAGCACGGGACGATTTAATTACTGGTTTCAGACGCGGCAGATTACTTCTAATTTGTTTGGATACGCTCTATGTGTTTTGAGCTGTGGATTAGTGTTTATTCGATCTAGAAGATCCAGATCTAAAAGATTGAGGTGTTCATGTAAACTGTAATTTAATTTCTCGGTTAATAATATTGTTATTCGTGAAATGATAACAGATTTTTAACTTAATTTTATCTCTTAGATTGAGGATTTTTAGGCAAATTTTAATTTTAATTTCTCGGTTAGTAATATTGTCATTCAGATTTTAGTTTTATTTGTATTTTAGGTTAGGGTAAGTAAGGATAATTGCGGAGCGAGGATAGAAGGAGGAAGTGAACTGGTGTAGAAAATTGTAACAATGAGGGGATCAATAATAAACTACTACTACTACTAGTAATATTGTCATTCGTGCTTTGATAACAGTTTTTCAATTTAATTTTATCTCTTAGATTGAGGATTTTTAGGCAAATTTTAATTTTAATTCCTCGGTTAGTAATATCGTCATTCAGATTTTATTTTTATTTGTATTTTAGGTTAGGTTAAGTAAGGATAATTGCGGAGCGAGGGTAGTAGGAGGAAGTGAACTGGTGTAGAAAATTGTAACAATGAGGGGACCAATAATAAACTACTACTACTACTACTACTACTACTAGTAATATTGTCATTCGTGCTTCGATAACAGATTTTTAATTTAATTTAATTTTTATTTTATTTCAGTCTTTAGATCGAGGATTTATAGGCAAATTTTAATTTTTGCAGGTTGTGTCACAAGGATCAGAATATAGAAAAAATGTCATTCAAATAGAAAGTTCCTTGTGGTCGAAATAAAATGAAAATTGTACTGAGTTTTGTTAATGGGGGTTGCTTGGGGGTTGCACAGGTTGCTTTGTACCTTAAAATATTTTAACACTACAATCTAATTTTCTCAATTATATGTTTGACTTTAGTAAAACGTTCTCATAACATGCTCCTACATTGTTCAATGTAGCGAAACGCTACGATAACAAATAAATATTTATAATTCCTCTTAGGAGTAAGTTGCATGAGGCACACCTTGGAAACATTTTCATCGAGCAAAAAATTAATTTCTTGGCTTCAGTAGTTTCCTAAAATGAAACACGATACAGGGACATCTTGGATCCATTGTGTCCCAAATCCACCCCCACGGGGACACAATTCCGACAACCATGTTATTTTTTGCCATCGAGCTCAAGGGGTCGAAGAGGATGGAATAAAGGTGTAAGCTTTCTCGTTTCGGAATCGTCGCCAGATGCGCCGGCGGAGAATGAGAAAATTGACAGCGAGAGGGTGTACCTCTGGAAAAAATGGGGTTAATCTGGTGGTAATCTGCCGGTGGAAGCAAGAGCCATCCTCGGCGAAGAAAACGTGGTCCAAGGACGCTCGGGAGCGCGTGAAAGCGGCGAAACCTTTCCACGTACTTTTACCCTAGACATTAGCCTGCGAACCTTTGAAAGATGTACCGACCGTGGACGATCGGCAGTAAAAGTTCCGAAACTGTGCTTTTATGGATCGTGGCTTCTCGTCCTTCCGCCTCTTTTTCCGTCGAAAGTAGGTCCTGCTGTCAATTTAGTGTCACCGATTTGCAGATAGTACAATAACGCCTCGCTCAGCCGTCCCTGCACCTCGGTTCCGATGGCTATTGAATAATTAAATCGTCTTAGATCCTTGGAGAGGATCACGCCGCCTCAGAATTCTTCCGAGCACGCCAAAATATTTACCTTCGCCGGGCGGACGCTGTATCTGTTTTAAAACAGCCGATGGTCGAACAATGCTCTTGCCATAACTCGAATTTGCTCGCCGGAAAGACGTGAAATTTCAGTTCGTGGTCGGTATTTATTTGAGCAGCGAGTTTTATTATTACGAAGACAATGATTGGTGATATTCAAGAAATCAAGGACAACAATTGGCAGTTTCGGTCGACAATGTTCGAAAAAGATGTCAATTGACGATACCGGTCGAAAACGTGATGATCTGCAAACGTGAGACTTTAGTGTCTGATGTAGTTTTGATAGAATATTAAAGAAGTTTGGAAAATTTATGTACCGTGATTTCTCTATATATGTCGCCAAGGCCTGGGTGATAAACGTCGCGGAAGACGACGCTGGTAAGACCTGTGTTGTTGACATATATCGAGAACTCACTGTAGTACCTTCGAACGTATAAATTATAAAATTAAGTATAAATAAAGAAATAACAAAAGAATCTTATAAAATGTCTTATAAATTAAGATTGTCACAATGATTTTGCCAAATAGTTTGAATGTATTCTGGATGGACATGAATGAGCACCCTTTACAGTTTAAGGGTTAAAATAATAAAAAGCTAGAATTGTTAATTTTAGTATATAAAATTATTGAAGTATAAACATTTAAAGTCAGGGAATAGTGTAAACCAAGTCTCGAATCTCGACAACGAAACCCAAATTGAATAAAGATTGTAACAATGATTTTGCCAAATAGTTTGTTTGAATATATTTTCTGGATGGATGAGCTCCTTTTACACTTTAATGGTTAAAATAATAAAAAGCTAGAATTGCTAATTTTAGTATATAAAATTATTGAAGTATAAATATTTAAAGTCAGGGATTAATGTGAACCAAAAATTGAATAAACATATAGGGTGTTTCACCTAACTAGAGCAACTAAAATATCTCGCTTGCTTTTTATAATAGAAAAAAATGTCAGAGGAAAACATTAGTTGGTTGAGGAGGGCAAATATTGTAATAGCCAAAAATAAATTGGTCCAGGTTATATTTTTTGAGATTTCAAGGTCATCGAATGTTTTTTAAATGGAATGATATGTCTTTATTGTCATAAATATTATATTATAATTATGTTTTTATTGTCATTAATATTGTGATAAAAATAGATCAATCCATTTAAAAAAAATTCGATGGCCTTGAAATCTCAAAAAATAGAACAAATTCTTTTGCCAATCATAATATTTGCCCTCCTGATGACTGACTAATGTTTTCCTCTGCAATTTTTTCTGTTGTAAAAAACAAGCTATTTTAGATGCTCGAGTTAGACGAAACACCCTGTATCTTGTGTTTAACGAAGAACCATTTTAATAAATCTTGTATAAACATCTACAGGATAATTGTACCCATTACTCTTCTATTTATTATTTCATAGGTTCTAGAAAATAAAAAATCTGCGTCTACAGAAAAGAGATATTTTAACTATGGAACAACAGAACACACATAATATGCATTATTGGTGCACTGAAAACCCGAAATGACTTCGACAAGTTGAACAACAGCGTCCATAGAGTATAAATGCATACTGTGGAATCGTTGATGACAACAAACCCAAGGTCACGCGAAGGTCATAATATTAGAAGTCGTCGGATTCGTCTCGCCCTCGGCTATCATATCGCGATAATAAAAATAGATCAATCCATTTAAAAAAACTTCGATGGCCTTAAAATCTCAAAAAATAGAACAAATTCTTTTGCCAATCATAATATTTGCCCTCCTGATGACTGACTAATGTTTTCCTCTGCAATTTTTTCTGTTGTAAAAAAACAAGCTATTTTAGATGCTCGAGTTAGATGAAACACCCTGTATCTTGTGATTAATGAAGAACCATTTTAATAAATCTTGTACAAACATCCACAGCATAATTGTACCCATTACTCTTCTATTTATTATTTCATAGGTTCTGGAAAAGGTTCATCGCCCATGGAGTGTAACTGTATGCTGTGGAATCGTTGATGACAACAAACTCAAGGTCACGCGAAGGTCATAATATTACAGGTCGTCGGATTCGTCTCGCCCTCGACTGTCATATCGCGATAATAAAAATAGATCATTCAATTTACAAATACTTCGATGACCTTGCAATTTAAAAAAATGTAACCTTAAACAAATTCTTTTGCCTATCATAATATTTGCCCCTCTGTACCAGCTAATTCTTTCCTCTGCAATTATTTTCCACCATGAAAAACAAGCGGGACATTTCAGATGCTCGAATTATGCGAAACGCGCTGTATAACAAGGAGACGTAAAGCGAAGGCGAAACCTAAATTTAATGAGCGGCTGTAATTGATCGCAATTCGCAATGTCGACTCGCTGGTGCAAAGTAGTTGCGAAAAAAACCGGCTCTCGACCGCAGGTTTATCGCGTCCGGTGAATTATGCAGCGTTCCGCGGAAGTCGGCTCAAAAGCAACAGCCTCTCGCGGTCCGAAAAGGAAGTTAATAACTCGAGAAAAAAGGAAAAACCGGCGTCCGGGCGCCGAAGAACGGACCGAGCTTTCAGACGCCGCGCGGTGAAAAAAGTCCGACCAAGGGAAAGAGGCGTGCGCGTCGGCCGCGCCGCTCAAAGTACCATTTAAACGTAACTTCGTCGGCGACAGTCGTAATCCGGCCTTTTACTCAAAGCTCGCCGCGCTTTGTGTAATTTTACGCAAAGTTAATCCAACTTCCGTGTGTTTCCGCGTCTAACGAGCGACGGCCACCGTTACCCGGGGACGATCGACGCACTCGAAAATTGTAACCTAACTTTCGACGTGATCAAACGTCGACGACGACGACGACGACGAATGCGCGACCCGTTAACAGCGTTCATCTTCTTGCTCGTTTACATATTTCTCGCGATTCTTTCTCTCGCGCCCCTTTGTTCCTGTTTCTATACTCACCTAACCGTGGCGTCGTCGTCGTCGTTCATGCATACACGAGCCATTGTCTTTGTCCAGGGCCCGGCACTAGGCTTTATTAAAAAACTGCCTTTTGCTGGTCACTGGCGAGGAAACGGAAGCCCGACCTGCCCCGGGCACGTTTTAAGAAATTAGTCCTCCGCCCCGGCTCGTTACGCGAGAAAACGCCCGCTCACCCCCGTTGTCTTCGCCACGCCCCCCCCCCCCCCCCTCCCCCGGGACACTGCTAATTAATTGCGCTTCCTGTTGCAGCCGATCGTCACGCCTCGACACTCGGCCAAACGATTTTCGGGATGGCTCGTTCGATCCACCGAAAGGCTGTGCGATCATTGAAACTGGATGAAAAAATGCCGGCGCAAAAATTGCTGCCTGCCGCGGATGTTTCGAAACAATTTTCTCGAATTCCCGGTTAGGATTCGGCGCGACAATAATATACTTTGTATAGAACGCGTTCGTTTATTATTTTATTTTCTATTTCACTCCTGTGATACTGACTATGGGCTCTCTATTCTGTACTGGGGTTGTTTATTTTTTTTTTTTTAATTGTATATTTATTTCTTGATAATTTTCTGCAATCTTAGTTCAGACTTCGGAAATTATATTTCAGAAGAAATATATCCAAAGGAAATAAAGAAATATTGTCAGTTTATTGTATTTTTAATTTTATTCCTGGTCTACTAGCTAGGGGTTCTCTATTCTATGCTGGAGGGTTGTTTGTATGTTCATTTGTTAGCAATTTTCTGCAATTTTACTTTAGGCTTCGGCAATTATATTCCAGAAGAAATATATCCAAAGGAAATAAAGAAATATTGTCATTTTATTTTATTTTTAATTTTATTCCTGCTCTACTAGCTAGGGGTTCTCTATTCTATGCTGGAGGGTTGTTTGTATATTTATTTGTTAGTAATTTTCTGCAATCTTACTTTAGGCTTCGGCAATGATATTCCAGAAGAAATACATTCAAAAGAAGAAAAGAAAAATTGTATCATCTTATTTTATTTTCAATTTTATTCCTGCTGTAATAGCTATGGGCTCTCTATTCTATGCTGGAGGGTTGTTTATATATTTAGTTTGTAATAATTATCTGCAATTCTAGTTTAGGTTTCGGCCATTATATTTCGGAAGAAATATATCCGAAGGAAATAAAGAAATATTGTCATTTTATTTTATTTTCAATTTTATTCCTGCTCCACTAGCTAGGGGTTCTTTAATCTATGATGGGGGGTTGTTTGTATATTTATGTGTTAGCAATTTTCTGCAATTTTACGTTAGGCTTCGGCAATTATATTCTAGAAGAATTATATTCGAAAGAAGAAAAGAAAAATTGTATCATCTTACTTTATTTTCAATTTTATTCCTGCTGTAATAGCTATGGGCTCTCTATTCTATGCTGGAGGGTTGTTTATATATTTAGTTTGTAATAATTATCTGCAATTCTAGTTTAGGTTTCGGCCATTATATTCCAGAAGAAATATATTCGAAAGAAAAAAAGGAAAATTGTCTCATCTTATTTTATTTTCAATTTTATTCCTGCTCTACTAGCTGTGGGCTCTCTATTCTATGCTGGGGGGTTGTTTATATATTTATTTCTTAATAATTTTCTGCAATTCTACTTTAGGCTTCAGTAGTTATGTTCTAACAAGAATATATTGGAAAGAAAGAAAGGAAAATTGCCTCATCTTATTTTATTGTAAATTTTATTCCTGCTCTACTAGCTAGGGGGGGGGGGGTTGTTTGTATATGTACTTCTTAATCATTTTCCGCAATCCTACTTTAACTTTCATCAATTCCATTCCAAAACAAATATATTCAAAAGCAGAGAAGAAAAATTGCATCAAGAAACCCGACAGTCCCATCATCCCCGAGCCACCCCCAAAACCGAAGGAACCTTCCGCGACACCCTCGGAGTCGCGCGGATCATCCGCAGATCTCTCATTCGCGTCAAAAGCAAATAATCAGGGACGATGGGTGAAAGAAAAGAGTCTCCGGAGGGGGTTGGGGAGGGCTCGCGGGGGCGTGAAAGGGCGAGCAAGGGTACACCGGTTCCCTTTATCGGCCGACAAACTTGGCGGAGGCTTGTTCCTCCGGCGAGAGAGGGATCGTCGCGAAAGAGACGAGGCGGCGAAACAAAAGGGGGCGTAGGCGGTCGGGGCAGGAGAGACGAGGGGTGGAGGAGCACAGGTGGGAGCAGAAAACGATCGGGGCAACGAGAACGGAAACAAAAGCGACGCGGGGCGATACGCAGTATGGCGACGCTTCCGGCTCGCTCACCGCACACAATGCACGCTCCCGTGTTAACTTCTGTGCCCCGTGCTTGCTCTTCCACCTCGCGCATCCCCCCTGTTCCTTCACCCCCGACCGTCCGGAGGCCCGTCACCCCTTTTCGTGCATCGTTCTCCACCCATCCTACGTCGACAACGCACGAGACCACCCTCTCTCTCTCTCTCTCTCTCTCTCTCTCTCTCTCTCTTTCGTTCTATCTTTCCTACGAAATCAAGACTTCCCGACGTTACTTCACCCGGTGATAATACCTGCGAGGACGACACCTTTAATTGCGCCGGTGCTCGCGAGCCTGTGCAACAAGTTTCGGGCTGGTCAGACCTCGGAGTGCACCCCCGGTTGCAGTCCTGCACGGGGTTAGGCTTGAAGAATTGATTTCAGAATTTCTGCGGCGGATTCTGGTTTGAATAGATGTCTTTCGGGGGTGAGTTTTTGAAGATTTGTCACGTTTTATTTTATTATTAGAGGGCTCAGAAATGAATTCTTCAGTTTTTATTCTGGACATATTTTTCAAGGTGTTTCTTTTGGACAGCTCTGTTAGTATTTTTATTGTTTTATGAGGGACGTTTATCAATACACATTGATTGACAGGAAGTAGGGAATTTTTTAAATTGTACAATTGGCACCGCTTAGGACCACACAAGGATTTATTAATGAACTTCTTTAGACGAATTTTTCAAGGTATTTCTTTTGAACAGCATTGTTAGTATTTTTATTATTTTATGAGGGACGTTTAACAATACACATTGATTGACAGGAAGTGGGGAGTTTTTTAAATAATTGTACAATTGGCACCGCTTAGGACCACTCAAAGATTTGTTAATGAACGTATTTAGAAAAATTTGTTAAGGTATTTCTTTTGGACAGCACTGTTAATATTTTTATTATTTTACGAGGGACGTTTAACAATACACATTGATTGACAGGAAGTGGGGAGTTTTTTAAATAATTGTACAATTGGCACCGCTTAGGACCACTCAAAGATTTATTAATGAACTTCTTTAGACGAATTTGTTAAGGTATTTCTTTTGGACAGCACTGTTAGTATTTTTATTGTTCTATGAGGGACGTTTATCAATACACACTGATCGACAGGAACTAGGGAATTTTTTAAATAATTGTAGAATTGGCACCGCTTAGGACCACTCAAAGATTTATTAATGAACTTCTTTAGACGAATTTTTTAAGGTATTTATTTTGGACAGCACTGTTCGTATTTTTATTGTTTTTTAAGGGACGTCTATGAATACACTTTGATTGACAGGATAGTGGGGAATTTTTTAAATAATTGTACAATTGGCACCGCTTAGGACCACTCAAAGATTTGTTAATGCACTTCTTTAGACATATTTATCAAGGAAGTTCTTATAGACAATTTAGTTTTTCTTATCGATGCAATACGAATTCTGCAACGATGAAGTAAGCAGAGTTAAATCGAAGCTGACAGATTTATAGTAATTTACATGAATTGTCCATTCAACAATATTTTTGACAGAATAACCACAGTCACTGCTATATTCCTAATGGACTTATAAAAGACAAACGAAAAACAATCGAGACTAGAGGAACTTACAAAATTTAACAAAAATCAACCCCTGAAAGCAGTCCAAACTCGCTGCACTGACAAAGTTTAACGAAAATCATCCCCTAGAAGCAACCCGAACTTACCAGCTCACAAGAACGAACAGAAAATGAACCCCTTGTTATCCAAACTCAAATAACTGAAACCAATAGAAATTCAAATTCAATAGAAATAAATAAAAAAAAAATTTTTCCAAACTCGCAAGAACCAGCAAAAACCACCCCACTCGTAACATATCGAAAATATCCGACTCGATCGCGCTCCAGTTCTCCGTTCTCGGAGCTCGGGGGTGGTTCGCAACCGTGTCGTCAGTCCTGGCTGTCATATCAACCCCGTAGCCAAAGAACGGCGAAGGGAGGACCTCGGTAAGGTCCGGATGGACCCGAAGTCTGGATCGAAGCTGTACATATGGGTGTGAAACGGGGTAGTAGGTACACAGCATCCCCGTCCCCCTTTTGTTCGTGTACACTGGCGGGTTTAGTTTTGGGGGGGGGGGGGGGGGGGGGGGGGGGGGGTAGCACGAGACGGGTGGTTGCGAGGGGGTGTGTGGGGGTGCAGGAGAGAGCCGGCGCTCTCGCGTTCGAGAGGGGTGCGTCCCGAACACGTGACGCCTGATTCATACACAGACTGCTACGGAATCAATTTGTAATCTTGACTCGAATTAAGGACGACAGAGGGGCGATCGGCGCGGGGGGTGGACGCGGGTTGCCCGCTCCGTGGACGAGGGGGGTGTGG
>CM052130.1:24910800-24949332 GCA_028454255.1 Halictus ligatus
TTCAGCCCTCGGTGACTTCTTTGTCGTCCCGGTTGCTTTTCGATCAATTCCTGCAACCAATAATGTTCGACACAATAAAATTGAAGGAATCGTACGGCATTCATTGCGTATTCGGTGCTCGAGGACGATCATGTAGATTTTCTGTTCTAAACTGATTCTATTACAACAACGTGTACTTCCACGAAAAAATTAAACCAATTCTCATGAAAACATTTAAACCGACGAAACCGGGAACGAGTCATCTCGACTTACGAGAATTTATTAATCATTGAACTATGATTCTCGATGACCGTTCTAATGACACCATCCCTTAAAAATCTTTTAAACAATTCTGCTGTGAGAAACGTTCCTGTCGGGTTCCTGAAAGTGCTCATTGTTTCGCGAAGAAAATTGCCACTGCTCTAACAGAAATAAAAAAATCCTCAACATCGCTAGGTTAACTGTTTGAACTCGGATAAAAGGGGTAAAAAATCTTAATAAAAATCGCGTTTAACACGTTGGCTGCCAAACTAGAAACCCGAAAAATTCCATAAAAGCAAAGTAAGCTATTGAATGCAATAAAAATTGAAAAAAAAATTAAATGCACGATATCGTGAAGTCCTGCAACTTTCTTGCATTTCACAAAAATCAAAATTGAATTTGCTACAATGAATATACTAACGTAAAAATTCATTTTAACACTAGAACGACCAAGCAATAAATCCGACTGACATATATTGCTTTGTAACAGTGACAAGACTGTGCTCATTCACACAACTTCTATTGTAATATGAGCTTCGATGAAGAGGTTTGTCAAAAAATTTCCGATGAAAACATTTTTACAAAATTTCAGTAATTGTAAAAGAAAAAAAATTAGGAACCAGTCATGCCGACTGGTCCGGTCGTTCTAGTATTAAAACCTGATCAAACCCGTCAGCCACATACGGTTGAGATGACGGTGAACGTGTCAAAGAAACTCTGGAAGACGAAAAACCATGATCGTGTCATTCTTCCTCGCGTCCCCGGATCCGCGCGCGTGTCGCGATGATATCCAAAACTGCTGCTAATCGTGCCACCCCTCCCCCGCTGTGCTCTCGCAGCTGCAATCAATCAAACTCGGGAACAATGCTCTCGCGCAGCGAACTTCGTGCTGTCCCTTCGAGGAAGAAGAAGAAAAAAAAGGGAGAAGGGCCACGGAAGAGAGGACACGCGTTCACGAACCCGAAGAGAAGAGAGTAGTCCGCTTGTTATCGATTTCGCCCGTAGTCCGCGACGCCTGCCGATGATTCATACCCCCGTGGCTGGACCGAGGGGTGAGTCTGAGCTCCCTTTTCCCACAACGGACCCCTTCGACACCCCCTTGGTCTTTCTCCCCCTGGCTGCGCAACAATACGACTTAGCTCTCCCTCCTCGAGCCATCGTTTCTCTCTCTCTCTCTTTCTATCGCCCTTCAGGCGAGACTTGTGCTCTCCGACACAGACGAGCCTAATCGCCTGTTTCGTTCTCTGTCTCAGCAGGAACAATCCCGATGTGGACGGATCTGTTCTCGCCGACGTTCGCGCCAACGGTGATACCATCCTACCCGTTCGACCATGTGAAGTACCCGACGGAGTACGCGACGCTGCCACCGAAGGCGACAACCACCACCAGCTCGCAGCCGATCATAACGAACAGCCCCTCGAGGACGCCGCCGAGGAGTCCGAGCGAGTCCGGCAGCGAGTCCGCCGCCGAGGAGATCCGAAGCGCGTTCGTGCCGATCCGTTTGAACACGCTTCCGCCCGCGTCGTCGGTGATCACCGCGGCGACGGCGTCGTCGTCGCCGGAGGCCCAGGTGCCGAAGAAGCCGACCGAGGGCGTGAGGAACGAGCTGAAAGCTCCGAGGACACTGATCTCCCAGAAACTGACGCCGGAGAGGAGCCCGTCGCCGACGAAGATCGCGACGCCGCCGTCCGCCAGGCCTGTCTGGAGGCCATACTAATCCCTGACCGGTATAGTAGATCTCTCTGCGAGAGAAAGGGACTCCTGGATGACTCCCGCTGGAAGGCTAGTGATTATTTAGGCGCCGTAAGTGGAACCACTCGGAATCACACTACTCTACCGTCCTGGGCGGATCGTAGTCTGATCGAGGATCTTGTGTGTAGGATTTTGTGTACACTCTCTTGAAATGATGATGACGAACGGTGATGACGACGGTTCGCTTCTTCGGTACTTTTCTCCGGTTCGAACTTGTACGTGACGATCACTTGAACGAGAACTTGACATATGTACGACGGTTTCTTCGGTTTTACGAAGATGGCATTTAAATTGATAGTAGGTTTAGTTATTGTAACGCGATCATGGAGCGCCGACATTTGTCCCGCGACGGTGATCGAGGAATGGCCGAAGGCTGGTCACTTGCGGGCCATCGGTCTTGTGCACATTATTTTGTCGCGGGACACAGAGTATTATTGTATATAGGCCCCCCGATTTGTATAAACGTGTAGAAAGTTCGTGGACAATAATGTAGAGAGAGATTATTATGATTAGTACATATGTATAATATTTGGGCGAGTGGCGGTGCGACTGTATGAGTGTGGACGAGAATGCGCGTGAGAGAGACCAAAAGACAGAGATATTGATATTATTTATAAGCCAGAGGATCTAATTTAATGTAAACAGATGATGGTATTATAGACGCGAGCAAGAGGAATAAAGTCCGTAAGGATGCAACACTTCAAAACTGATCTTTTTCTAACACCTAACCTTTTTCTACCCCCTTCTCCGTTGTTTTTATCTGATTAGAAATTTTGTGGGATCTAGATTTGCCTTCGATTTTTTTCAGGACAACGCTATTTTATGATGGGTAATATAATTTTATGTTACGTTACTATTTTTATTTGGATTTGGGGAGAATTCGTATTTTCTACCGAAAAATTTAGTCTACGTATTTGAAAATGACAATTTATTACGCCTTCGGCAGAAATTAGAGAATCCATTCGAGTCACAAGGCAAAACGTAAATATTTGTGGATATTATTTTCTTAAAGGGAATTAATACAGTGATTTCTCTGTATATGTCTCCAAGGCCTGGATGATATACGTCGCGGAATTATCCCCACTACCTTCGAGCCTTCGTACGCCGAGGAGTGTAAACATAACACTGGCAAGATCCGTGTCGTTGACATATATCGAGAATTCACTGGACTTCCATATCTTTGTAAAACTAATTTCTGCAGAGGTCATTTATGTTTGACCTGGTTTATTTATGTTTGACCGGGTTCGTAAATGACTTTTCAAATTTTGTACATCACATCTGACCTTCATGGAAGCCAGAGCATTCTTGAGGGAGACACTTTCTCAAAGGAAACATCGACAGCACTGCCAATTTAGTTCACGAACATTCTTCTGCAACTTCAAACTTTTTCGAACTGCGCCAAACTGTTCCTTTCAACCAAGAATTAGAAAATTCTTCAATTAGAATAATTTCATTTTTGTTGATATTTGTCTGTTAAATCAAATCCAGAATCTATAACCTCCACCGCTATTCTCACTTATCATTGACATTGACAGCAGCAAGTGCCATTTCAGTTCAGTCACGAAGTCTTCTGCAACTTCAAACTTTTTCGAACTGCGCCAAACTGTTCCTTTCAACCAAGAATTAGAAAATTCTTCAATTAGACTAATTTCACTTTTGGTGATATTTGTCTGTTAAATAAAATCCAGAGTCTATAACCTCCACCGCTATTCTCACTTATCATTGACATTGACAGCAGCAAGTGCCATTTCAGCTCAGTCACGAAGTCTTCTGCAACTTCAAACTTCTTCGAACTGCGCCAAACTGTTCCTTTCAACCAAGAATTAGAAAATTCTTCAATTAGAATAATTTCACTTTTGGTGATATTTTTCTGTTAAATAAAATCCAGAGTCTATAACCTCCACCTCTATTCTCACTTATCATTGACATTGACAGCAGCAAGTGTCATTTTAGTTCCGTCACGAAGTCTTCTGCAACTTCAAACTTCTTCCAACTGCGACAAACTGTTCCTTTCAACCAAGAATCAGAAAATTATTCAATGTGAGTTCCACATTTGTTAATATTTTTCTGTTAAATCAAATCCAGAGTCTATAACCTCCACCGCTATTCCCACTTATCATTGACATTGACAGGACCAAGTGCCATTTCAGTTCAGTCACGAAGTCTTCTGTAACTTCAAACTTCTTCCAACTGAGCCAAACTGTCCCTTTCAACCAAGAATTAGAAAATTATTCAATTAGAATAATTTCACATTTGTTAATATTTTTCTGTTAAATAAAATCCAGAGTCTATAACCTCCACCACTATTCTCACTTATCGAGTTTGACCAAGTTTGCTCAAACATGCCCAACAAAATCAAACTCCGAACTCCAAAAATCCTTCTCTATCTTCAAGAACATCTTACAAAAACATGAAAATTCTTCGGAATCAATAACCTTCTATAACAAGTAGCATTGAACTTCTCGGAAGGCGATCTCCAACACCGTCAAACTTTCTCAAGTCAGTCGGGCCCAAAAAATCTCGCACGTTCCCAAGGCTTCGTGCTCATCAACGATTCCGTCGGCCGCAATCTCGGTCACGGGATTCACCTTCGCTTTCTCTCTCTCTCGCTCTCTCTCTCCTCTCCCCCTCCCCCTATCTTTCTCTCCCGCCAAGGGTGGGCATTTCAACGTGCCCGGTGAACGACGGCACCGGATCCGTCTTGCACGCGTTAGCATCGGCCGTGAAAGAGATTGAAACGCTTCGTGCCGGTGCAAGGGGGATCCATATTTTTTTCACTGCCCGTGTGTGTCTCTCTGTCTATCCTTCGGCCGCGATTTAAATCTGAATGGTCGTTCCGCCGCGGTCGTTCGAGGTTGCCGCGTGTGCGTACGGGGTTCCCATACGGCGAACACAAGGGTGGAGAATGGTTTATATTGAGGGGAGTGCGTGAGATCTGTATTAGTACCGATAGGCCAGCGGAACGACAGTGTCTCTCATCCTCATCGTCTGCTCGATCCCCTGGAACGATCGTTTTATCTCCCTCCGCGATCATTTTACATCCCCGTAATACCGGCCAAGCGAGGAGATGTCCTGTCTCCCATCATGGCTATTCTTTTCTCGCAATCACAACGGCGAGGACTTTGATTTTTGTTTTTAGATATTTTTCTATGAAAGCTTCTCATGCCGTTTGAACTTGCTTTTTAACGTATTTACAGTAATATTTTTGGAAAATGTACGGCAGTCTTTAAACACGAGAGGAATTTTAGGGTGCACTGGATATAAGGATTTGAACATTAAATGTAGTATTGTCTGTGATAGTAACACGAAGGGCTGTATCAAGTTCGGATTTGCTATTTTGCATGATTTAACCATTTGCACTATTTTAATTATAAATCTAAATTTTTCTTTAGTCTTGGAATATCTTCATATTGTTCATACGAGACTGATCCGATTTGTACGTGCTATATTTAAACTTTTAGTCAGCTATTAAATACAAATTTTGGAATTTAATAAATATTTTGTAATATTTCTTTGTAATTTCTTCGAAATAATTTCCACAACAATTTTTAGTGGCGCCTCAGATTCACCACTCGTGTGCTAATACACATTCCTTCAAATATTGGTTCCTTTCAAACATTCCTCCCTCCAAACATTCTTTCATTCAAACATTGACTCCTTACAAACATTCCTCCTTTCAAGCACTGATTCCTTTCAATCATTCGTTCCTTTCAAGCATTCGTTCCTTTCAAGCATTGAGTCCTTTTAACCATTGATTCCTTGAAATATTCCTTCCTTGAAATATTCCTTCTTTCAAACATTCTGTCCTTCGAACATTCCTGTCTTCAAACATTTCTTCCTGCAAACATTACTTGCTTTAAACATTTCTTCCTTCAAACATTCCTTGCTTTAAACATTCCTACCTTCAAACATTTCTTCCTTCTAACATTTCTTCCATCAAACACTTCTTCCTTCAAACATTCTTGCTTTCAAACATTTCTTCCTTCAAACATTCCTTGCTTTAAACATTCCTGCCTTCAAACATTTCTTCCTTCAAACATTTCTTGCTTTAAACATTCCAGCCTTCAAACATTTCTTCCTTCAAACATTTCTTCCATCAAACATTTCTTCCTTCAAACATTGTTGCTTTCAAACATTCCTGTCGTCAAACACTCCTTCCTACACTCATTTCTTCCTCGAATCATTCCTCCTTTCCAACATTCCTCCCTCCAAACATTTCTTCCTCCAACCATTTTCCTCCAACTTATCTTTGCAGAATTTAGTCGATGGTTTTTCCTAATTCTTGTTCGACAAGAAGCAGCCGGAAAAAATCGTGCATGTTTCAAGGGCTGGTTGCAAAGTTCAAGGTCCAGCCTGCGCTTGATTCAAGATGTTGCAACATACAGAATTTTCGAGAAAAATGGCGTCTTCTCAAAAGGTTTTGACCGATACGATGCAATCTGTTCACGGAATCGAATGTTAATTACGTAGGAAGACAACGACCTTTCGTCTGAAGGTGGAACTCCGATGTCGCGGGTGAGATTTTTCTGGATAATTGCCGTTTTGCGAGGGGTAATCATTCGGTGGAAGGGGCGGAGCGCGAAATTTCGCGTACCGGTGATTTCCGGCGTGCGAACGGCGACGAGGAATGCCTCAAATTCGACGCCTCCATCGGATATCGTGTTACGATAGTCGGGAGCCCGGCGCCCGGCCGCCACTATGTCACTGTGAAACATAACCTAGGACAAGGGATTCCATTCGCGTACCTCGACGAGGGTCCTCCTCTATTTTTTGTTCTGTTTGTTGTTGTTGTTGTTGCCGTAGTCGTCTAGTTTGTTTCATTCGATTTTTGTTAGCGCGCTCCTTTTTTGTTTCTCGCTTCGGGCCCGAGCTCTCTTCTCTCTCACTCTCTCTCTCTCTCTAGTCTCTCTCGTCTCTCTCTCTCGTCACTGTTTCGCGTCGCTCGCCTTTCGGAGCGCGCGGCTCTCTCGTGCAATCGGCCCGGACGTGTTTGTCAAGCCCGCGCTCGTCGAAGTCGAGGACAGTTAATCCCCGTGACATCCTATAACTCAATTCTCGCCGGCCTCGCGGCCACCCCCCCCCCCCGCGCGCACCAACCCCCGGTATTCTCTCTCAACCCTCCCCCCCTCTCGACATACACCGCCCACCCCCGCGGAGAATATAATTCTTGACGCGTGGCCGTCGAAGAAAACCAAAAACGTTCCCCGAGCCAGGGACGGCCCGTCCGGGCTTATCGGCGGCTGATAACGAATGCATCGGGGAAACGGGATGAATATTAAAAAGAACGGGGTTTCGGTGAATGCTACGATCGTTCTCTGTGTGTTTGTCTGTGTCTGTGTGTTTTTTTTTGTTTTCCTTTTTTGCTTTTTTCACCGTCCGATGGGGATCGGGAAACTGGCGGCGGATCGACACGGGAATCGATGGTTATTCGATTTTTCATTAAGCCGGATAGAGGAACTTTCGGACGGATGATCGGCTATTGAGTGTTCTTAAATTGTACAATGCTCGCCGATGATTGGACCCGTGAATAATCTAGACGGCCCCTGTCACGGAGCACGTCGATTTTTAATGAGACGGTGGACCTTGTGGGAATTGTTTGGAACACCGTTGAAGCAGCGGCCGAGGAAGCGAAGATGTGCTATAATAGTGTGAGTGATTTTTTTTAATACTTTGATTCATTAGTTTCTGGTTGACTGTGCGGTTTGTTGTATTTTACTCAATTCATATTTTGTTTGGGTACTTTCCAAGTAATTCTTGAATCTTTTTGAATATTTAGTAATTCTTGAAAAGTTATCTAACCTAGGTATTCTTGTGCAACTTTTGTAAATTACTTTTCATAGTGAATCGGTAGTGAAAACCCACCCCTATGTCATGCCAAGGAATTTTGTCATGAAAGGAACAATTTGTAAACTCAGTACCTAACTAGTCTTGTTTTGTAAAGTGATGCAATATTTACCCTCCATCCCCTAAATTAACTATAAGTATAAGGAACTGTAGCATAAGGAACTATAGCATAACTACAGTGTAAAGAGAACAATTACTAGCAGATCTAATGCTACCCCTATATATGTTGTTGTAATTTAACATTACCTAGCCTAGAAAAACTGCACAAAAGGAATAATTCGTAAACTCAGACCCTAAATGATCTTATTTTACAAAATGATGCAATATTGACCCCCCATCCCCCAAATTAACAGTACAAGGAAAACAATTATTAACAGATCTAATGGTACCCCATATGTTGTTGTAATTTAACATTACCTAGTCAAGAAAAATTGCACAAAAAGAATAATTCGTAAACCCAGTCCCTAAGTGATCTGGTTTTACGAAATGTGGCAATAGTTACCCCATCCTTCAAATTAACAATATAAAGAAAACAATTATCAGCAGATCTAATGGTACCCTTATGTTGTTGCAATTCAACATTAGCCAGCAAAAAAAAATTGCACAAAAGGAACAATACGTAAACTCAGAATGATGCAATATTGACTCCCCTCCCAACCCCAAATTAATAGTATAAGGAAAATAATTATCAGCAGATCTCTTGGTACCCCTATGCTGTTGTAATTTAACACTACACTGCGGAGAAAAATTGCACAAAAAGAGTAATTCGTACCCTCGGGCCCCAAGTGATCTGATTTCACAAAATGATGCAACATGCATCCCCCAAATTAACAGTACAAGGAAAACAATTATCAGCCGATCTCTTGGTACCCCTATGCTGTTGTAATTTAACATTAGCCAGTCAATAAAAATTTCACAAAAGGAATTATACGTAAACTCAGAATGATGCAACATTGACCCCCATCCCCTAAATTAATAATATCAGGAAAACAATTAACAGCAGATCTCTTGGTACCCCTATGCTGTTGTAATTTAACACTGCCCTGCGGAGAAAAATTGCACAAAAAGAATAATTCGTACCCTCGGGCCCCAAGTGATCTCATTCTACAAAATGATGCAACATGCATCCCCCAAATTAACAGTACAAGGAAAACAATTATCAACAGATCTGGGGGTACCCCCACGTTGTAATATAACATTAGCCAAGAAAAATTGCGCAAACGGATAATCAGATATCCACTACCTAATCTTGCACGTCCGTACATCGCGGTCCAGAGAACCCACCCCAACGTCACCACCATGGTACCTATTACCGGTCTGCGAGGGTGGAAACGGTACCAGGAAAAAAACTGTCGAAAACAACTAGACAAGGGCCGGCTCTCCGGTGTTTTTTCCGTCGGATTGACGGCGGACGAAAATGAGAACCGCGTTGACACTCCGGGGGCAGCCATGGGGTCTGTTCGTTGACGAGTAGACAACGGAACCAAGCAACCATGAAGGGTCGCCGCACGAACCGAGAGCCAAACCGATCGGAGGCAATCCGTGCTTGCGCGCCGGCTAGCGAGAGAGAGAGAGAGAGAGACAGAGGGAGAGAGAGAGAGGGAGAGAGAGATTCAGCCGGCGCTAACTAATGTTTGCCCAAAGAATCGCGACGAATAATTGAGTCAGCAGCGGAAGAGAGGAAAAAATCAGCGCCCCGAATCACCGGCGGAATAATCGACTTTCGTCGGACGGACTTCCTCGCCTCGCGATTTTTCAACCCCCCACACACAGAGTGAGAGAGAGGGTGAGAGAGAGAGAAGCGTTAGAGCGAGCGAACACAAGCGGATGCGAGAGGTACTGCCGTGTTTGACGAACCCCTTCGTAGAACCGCTCGCCTAATGGATCGGACGTATGAACGAATATTCGCCGAGGAAATCCGGGATCGTCCGTGTACATATCGGCACTCCGAAATAGAAGACACCCGGCTGAATTGTTGGCGCGGGCACGCTCCGGACAGGGAATATTCTACTTCCGTCGCTCGCGAACTCTTCTCCGAACTCTGGATAAGAATTCTTTGGATTTATGAGAGGACCGCGCTCGATAATACTTTAACACCGTATACCTGGAAACTCGGCGGCCACCCCGATTATGTTCATAAGTGGCGCACCCCTTCCGCGAGTCAGTCCATTTCCCGAAGCCACTGGATTCGACCACTTGCCGCAATAAATCAACCCCTCGTAGCATTGAGCCCCGACTCGTGACCGAAATTCCAAACGGAGTTTACTAAATACGTGTATTATTAACGGAAAAGAATATACAGAAGGTATATACATATATTCTATTGAAGAAATGTTTCGTTTTGGACTTAAAATAGCTTCGAGTACAACGGGTTGATATTTTATTATATTACAATATATGGAAACAATAGATATCAATAACGAATAACGGTGAAACCTCTGATGAGACCTAATACGATTTTAATACAAATAGAGTTTACTAAATACGTGTGTCATTAACAGAAAAAATATATAGAAGGGCAATATTCTAGGTGGGAAGAAATGTTTCGTTTTGGAGTTAAAATAGCTTCGAGTGCAACGGGTTGATATTTTATTATATTACAGTATATGGAAATAATAGATATGACTCGAATAACGGCAAGACTTCTGATGAGACTTAATGCAATTTTAATACAAATAGAGTTTACTAAATACGTGTGTCATTAACAGAAAAATATATACAGGAGGACAATATTCTAGGTGGGAAGAAATGTTTCGTTTTGGAGTTAAAATAGCTTCGAGTGCAACGGGTTGATATTTTATTATATTACAATATATGGAAACAATAGATATGAATAACGAATAACGGTGAGACTTCTGATGAGACTTAATGCAATTTTAATATTTTTTTAAATCTATAGACATTAAAAGGAAGAGTACATTTTTATATAATATTAATTATGAACGCAATTTGACGCTATATAAGCGGAATGGCACTTTTACTTGCTGGGTCCAATGCCGTGTTTTGCGTAAGGCGGAAAAAATAAAAAAAAATATAAATATATATAAAATAAAATATACATATTCTCCTTTCTATACTTAATTTAAAAATGTTGAGTCGATAGTTTCTCTTCGTATGAAACATAGCTTGGACCTAAAGGTGTGTTATTAATAGACTGCGGATCTTTGTGTAAAATAAACATTTTCCTGGTCAATTGTAAGAAGCATAAAAATATAATTTCTCCTTCAATCAGTTTCATAAGTCGGAAAATAGCCTAATCGTGTTCTTCATGTGTGTTAGTAACATACTGATTTTTCTGCAAAATAAAAATTTTCCAAGTCAATTGTAAGAAGCGTAAAAATATATTGTCTCTGTCAACATTGGACTATACTACTTGAATTTTTATGAGAGGTTAGAACAATTGGATCACTGCATAAGTTGAAAGAAATTTTTCACAAAAATTGCAATTAGGCGAAAGTGCAGAGAAAATAGTAAAAGTAGTTTTATTTTGCAATATTTTTATGTACAATTACATTGACAATGTAGAAAGTACGATTTGTAGATCTGTATGAATTGTACATGTTCTGACAATTTCATCAAAATCGGTGAACGTTGCAATGAGCTGCAGATGTTCCAAAATGACCACATAAGGGCAAAATTAACTGAGAATGCCAAAATTCGGCGACTTTCGCCCTTAACACAATATCTACTGGTGATTATTCCATAATTGTTGAAGGTCTGCGGTCCATGGCTGAGAATTTTTTTAAAAAATCCTTTAACATTAACAGCAACAGCAACAACTCACCCTCAACAAAAAAATCTAATAATCTCCTTCGGAATTATTGTATAAAAGAAGATTTTAAGTTTCCATTTGGAACATCACAATTATTGTGAGAAGCCTATTAATAGACTTCCGCTAGACAAAGTGTTTACTTTTCATCGTTAAACATTTGTAGCTCAGTACAATGTCGACCGATTTAGATGAAATATTCAGAATATGTATAACTGATACAGATATACAAAACGTACTTTTTAAATTTTTAACACAAGCCCGCATAAAAAATTGCAAAATACATTTAATAGTTTCTTTGTAATTCCAACCAATTGCAATCTTAATCAAACATTTTCCTCACGTTATGTAGCGATCCAAATTGTTCCAAATTCTCAAAAAAATTCAGGCAGTATAGTCCAACTATTGCCAAAGTTATGCTCTAAGAGCGTACTTGCTGACTGCAAGTCAATGTGAGAAAGTCGATATTTTCGGAAAACGTCGCTAGATTCCGCGTTTCGGACCACAGCTCGGCGGCTCCGGCAGAGCGCGGTTAGTGCACGCGTGCCCGCCCTTGCGCCTGCCGTGCGCGCGCCCCCGGGGGCACAGGGTGGCTCACGCAGATCCGCGGGGGCCACAGCGCAGCTTCTCTTTAATCCGGTGGGCCAGCCGCGGCTGTGTTTCGCGAGCGGATCGATAACCGATAACGAGGTCGAAGCATTGCGATGCAAAACAGCTCGTTAGGCGTCTTCGCCGGGGCTCGGCGTCCGAAGACGAAGAAGAGGACCCCCCAAAACATCTTAAAAGACGCCGCGGGGGCGGAGATGTTTCGCCGCTTCCTTCGCCCCCACCCCTTGAAGAAACGGGGTGCTCCTCGGCTTATTAGAATAAAATTCCCGCGGTCTCCTTCGGGGAGACCCGTCCTCCAAGGACCTTCGTGTAATCCTCGACACGTCCCCTGGAAAGGGACGATGGGGGCAATTAGTCGCGCGATTCTTCTTACTTCCATTCTAACTCCCCTTCTTCTTCTTCTTCTTCGTCCACTCCTCGATTCTTCGTCATTGGCAAGTAGTTCGAACGATTAAATCCCGGTTCTCTTCTTGAATGGGAGGGAATTGGTCTCGTTGGTACCGGACGGTTCCGTAGGTCCAGCTTTGATCAGGCACGATCCACTCGTTTCGACCATCTTTTTCTTGATCTAACGAGCCCCGACCGGTGTATGTAATTAGGATCATCGTCTCCGTTTGACTGCGCCGCTCTGCCTCGCCCGCAGAGATGTATTCAGGTTATGGCTGTGAGAGGCTCTTCGGGCACTCTGGTCCGCCGCGATTCTTCCGGACGAGGACCAACAATTGTCTGCCGGCATGATCGAGAAAGGATCTTTGTGCGTTCACCCTGGTTTCGTCGATCAGACGAACAATTTGTCTAGACAATTGAACGTCCCGCTTTCGGTAGCACTTTCCGAAAATTCTATTAGTTTTTATTTTATAATTTTACTTTGTGATTACGATGATTAGAAATTCCTCGTCGTTCAGAATTTCGTAGAAAAGGGAAAAGGTAGTTTGTATTTATCGTATGCCTATGTTTTCTTTCAAGAATATATATGAAATGATATATAAAATAGAATCTTATTTCGGGTTGAAGGAAATTAATAACATTTATTAGATTTATTAGTTCAGTACCTTCGTCACGAGTCGAGTGTTCTAGGGCAAGGGGTTGAAGTATGAATGTATTCTTTCAGCTTTTTCAAGTTATTAACAGTAAATCTACCAAGCACAAAACATGTAAAAGTCAAACGTCTTGTGGAAGGGAGAAGATTGTTATTTAAACTTTGATCGATTTCCATTGTAATATCTGCTTAAATAAAGAAGTCAATGCAGTAATTTTCTGTGAAAACGGTTTTGTAATTTCATTAATTTTGAAATAGAAAACCAGTTATTTTGTGGTAGGTTTAAATAAAATAAGGAAAGGAATTGCAGGATCTTCATTCTAAGAATGTCTGTTAATGTTAAGACACTTTTTCGCTGTTCTCCTTTACATTTTATAATAGTTTATGATTTTATCTTTCGTGAACCCTTCGCGGCCCTCCACCCTCAAACTTTTACAGTTTTCTCTCTTTTATTTCGGAACTTGCTCAATCATTATTCAGCTTGATTCTAGGCTGTGTGGAACGGCTGAGAGACTGTGAAATTGGTGTCACATACCATGAATTTATGGTTCACCTTCGTCGAACGGATACAGGTTCCAAACGGGCCTGTGTTTATAAACAGCCTAACGTCACACACGCTGCTTCGACTTCTCACGAAACGGTAATTCGCTAACCGGTGAGATGTGGAATTTCAGTCGATGGGGTAAGGGATCCAATTACTGTGGCGGTACCAATATGCCTATTTCAATTATACTTATTTTTAAAACACAATCAACATTAAAAGAAAGATGTATAACATACATATTAACCCTTAACCTTAGCACTTGAATGACGACTGTAAGGCGCCACTAAAAATTACTCTACCATCGTTCAAAATATTTTTTTGTACTAGTACATTGCACCATCTTCGTATGTATATAAGATGATAAAAAATATATATAGAAGGGAAATATTCTAGGTCGGAAAACATGTTTCGTTTTGGGGTTAAAATAGCTTTGAGTGCAAAGGGTTGACTGATTTTAGGGAAAAAATTTAATATCTCTTTTTAAATCATTATTAGACTGTGGATTTTATAGATTGGAGAAAATGAAAAGGTGCAATATAAAATACCAGATTACAGATTAAAAAATCTAGGGACATCTATGTATCAGTGGCAGCTAATTAACATTGCTAAAGGACGATAGAAATTTTGATTTGGCCCTGGTTTGTTACAGTTGACACAAACAATTTTTATTTTGCATAAAAATTCACAGTCCATTCATTATGTTTTAAAAGTATAATTAATACAAAAATATAATTAAAGTATAAAGTATAATTAATATAGGCACAGTAATTTATTTGTATTTAATAAATTACTATACATTCCAGCATTGTACGAGCAAATTGCAACATTTTAGGGACATCTATGTATCAGTTGCAACTAATTAACATTTCTAAAGGACGAAAGAAAATTTTATTTACCCCTGATTTGTTACAGTTGGCAGAAACAATTTTTATTTTGCATAAAAATTCACAGTCTATTCATTATGTTTTAAAAGTATAATCGCACCATTTTCGTATGTATAGCATGAAAAAATATGTGTCTATCCAACTTTTCAGCCATTACTTAATTAATATATACCTAAGGCAATAAATTTCTTCACAATCTCAATAATTGTAAATTAACCCTTAGCACTCGAATGGCGCCTTACAGTCGCCACTAAAAATCCCTGTATCATTATACAAAATATTGTTTACGTTATAAAATTTGTATTCAATAAATTACCAAACATTGCAGTACTGTACGAGTGAATCGCACCATTATCGTATGTATAGCAAAATATATAAAAGAAACACGATAAAGGTTACGTAAATTTATCGTACTCCTTTTAAAACTCATTTTGAATTAGATACGTATTGCGCATGTCTGTCGAACAAGATGGCGGACTGACACAGCTGACAAGAATAGATGAAAAAGAGACAAGCCACGTGTATTACAAAATATAATTGATTAGGATTGTGGAATAATAGCTTTTAATATCATTTCTTGTGTTTACAGGTAGGAATGTAATGTAACGTAATGTAATGTAGATAATGTAGATAACTGTTGTAAATAGCGAATAAAATTTTAATCTTGTGAAACTCAGTTTGGTTATTATTTCCTCAAGATAAATTAAAGAACGAAAGGATAAACCTATTATATATGTAAAAGGGAAATATTCTAGGCCAGAAAAAATGTTTCGTTTTATAGTTGAAACGGCTTCGAGTGCGAAGGGCTTTAACAGAGGTCGATTACAACGTCAGAATGTCAGGAGGCTGTTCTTTCTCGATCGAGGTGTGCACACGGTTCGTGCCACGGTTGTCGATTCGAACTATTAATTTCAGTCACCGCGGACACGTGTTCCGCAAGGACACACACGCGTTCCTCCGGGTCGTTCTTCGCCAATGTTAGCGGCGCCGCGGGTTATTTATTAGATGTTCCAGCGCTGCAGGTTGTAGATCGAGCGCGCTCGATCCGCGGAAATCCTGTTCTTATCCAGGCGAGCTTTCCGATCGTGCTGACATTGTCCAGCAGCGAAGAGAGCCCTTTACAGCGGCGTAATCCACGCTACGCGGCCAACGGACGTAAACCCTGGTCTCTCTCTCTCTCTCTCTCTCTCTCTCTCTCTCTCTCTCTCTTCGTCGCGCGTCGAGCGGCCTCTTTCGCATGCGTGGCCGATTGCGGTCGCCGCGTTGTTGGCCAGGTTCACCGGTTGAATCGGAGGCCGAAGGTGCGGGAAGACACGGGGCCGCGGGGATGACGGGGTGGTTACTAATTGTCCGAGTCCTTCACCCCGCGAGTGCCCCCTCATCAACGCTGATTGCCTAACTCTAGGACCCTCGAGCTCTGTCCTCACGATCCTGCCACCGCCAGGGAGAATCCGCTCGCCGCCGGACACCCTGTCGCGTTCCACGCTCCGACGAGACGAGACGACGCGACGCGACGCGCGGATAAACGCGACGAAAAACCCTACGGCTCGCAATCCCCGGGGATTGTTGCTGCTTAAAAATCCTTCAGAGGAACGTGCCCCGCTACCTTCTACCTGGATCGATTCTGAAAATTCGGGCGATCTTTCGGGGAATTTCCTTAGAAAGACGCCATTTGTTGGGTGACGAGGGTTGGTTGGGTCATCTGATTCTTGAAACTGTGTTTTGTAGGATTTAGGAACACGATTGGACTAGTTTCCGAGTTGTGACAATTATTGAAGGAGAAATTATGTTTTTATGGTTATTACAATTGATCAGGAAAATTTTTATTTTGCAGAAAGATCTGCAGTCTGTTGATAACACATATCAAGAACGCGATTAGACTATTTACCGGACTTATGGAAGTGATTGATGGAGAAATTATATTTTTATGGTTATTACAATTGACATGGAAAATTTGTATTTTGAAGAAAGATCTGCAGTCTGTTGATAACACACATTAAGAACACGATTAGACTATTTTCCGGACTTATGAAAGTGATTGATGGAGAATTTATATTTTTATGCTTCTTACAATTGACCAGGAAACTTTTTATTTTGCAGGAAGATCCGCAGTCTGTTAATAACACACACTAAGAACACGATTAGACTATTTTCCGACTTATGAAAATTATTGAAGGAGAATTTATATTTTTATGCTTATTACAAATGACTTAGAAAATTTGTATTTTGAAGAAAGATACGCAGTCTGTTAATAGCACGCATTAAGAACACGATTAGAATATTTTCCGATTTATGAAGATTATTGAATGAGAGAAAATATATTTTCATGCTTCTTACAATTGACTTAGAAAATTTTTATTTTGCACGAATATCCGCAATCTGTTAATAACACACATTAAGAACACGATTAGACTATTTTCCGGACTTATGAAAGTGATTGATGGAGAATTTATATTTTTATGCTTCTTACAATTGACCAGGAAACTTTTTATTTTGCAGGAAGATCCGCAGTCTGTTAGTAACACACATTAAGAACACGATTAGAATATTTTCCGATTTATGAAAATTATTGAATTGGAGAAAATATATTTTTATGCTTCTTACAATTGACTTAGAAAATTTTTATTTTGCAGGAAGATTTATTTTGCAGTCTGTTAATAACACACTTAATGTCCCAGCTATTTTTCATACGAAGAGAAACTGTGTACTCAGCATTTTTATATCAAATATAAAAAGGAAGATATTTATGTTTTATTCTATATAAATTTATATTTTATTTTTGCCGTCTTCCGCAAAACGCGACATTGGACCCAGTAAATAAAAGTGCCATACCGCTTATATGGCGGCATTGGTCCTTTAAGTGTTACAATAGCACAAATTGTGTTCATAATTAATATTACATAGAAATGTATATTTCCTTGAGTATAGATTAAAAAAAAAAAATATTAAAATTGCATTGGTCCCGTCTTAATTCTCATCATTATTCGAGTCATATTTATTGTTTCCTTATTGTTTCTTATTGTTCCTTATTATGTGTCTTATTTTCATATTTTGTTATAAAATAAAATATTAACCCTTTGCACTCGAAGCTACTTTAACTCGAAAACCAAAAACTTCTTCCGACCTAGAATATCTCCCTTGTAAATACTTTTTTTTCATGTTATAAAAATGGTGCAATTTACTCGTACAATACTGAAACCTTTAGCAATTTATTAAATTCAAACGAATTTAATAATGTAAAGAATATTTCGAATAATGATGTAGCAATTTGTAATGGCGCCTTCCAGTCGTCATTAGAACGCCGAGGGTTAATATTTATAAAATAATAAAATATTTACACGGAGGTTGGTCTGACGATACACGTTCGGTATCGAATAACAAAATGCAAAGACATCGAATTAAACCGAAAGTGGAATTGATCCTAGTGAAAACTACTTCCGATCCTAGAATAAATACTGATCCTTGTAAAAGTCCCAATACGATAATAAATCTATAGAAATATATTAAGCCAGGTCAGAGATTAAGATGACCCGAACGAACTGCGTGCGTCAAAAGGTTGAAAGCAACCTAATCCTAATTTGATCACCTTGCTCGTCATTATCCATGCGCGAGGCTATCCCAAACTGTTAATGCCGACAAGCCGACCTAACCATATAATTGCCTCGACAATATGGCTACTAATGGTCCCGGGGCAGGCTCCACTTGAACCCGTTTTTACAAGGTTATCATTAAGCAAATTTCGAATCAATCGTCGACAAAGGAAGTTCCACGGCACTGGTCTCTCTTATAGAAAGGTGTAGAGGGGATGGAGGGAGGGCAAGGAGGGGAGAATCCGTCGTTCAAATCTGAAACTGACGAATAGGCAAGGAACTGTTGCCGTTCCGAGGAGACCCGCCGTTGCGGTGTCATAAAAGGCAATAAACCGCAAGAATTTCGAACGGGCGGCTTATGAAACCACACTTAGGGGCTGCTTATTTCGTTGTCTCGCAGAAAACCGTCTCCCTGATCGCCAGTGGTCCGAGTTTCCAAATTTCCGGGACCCCGTCAACACTTCGGGGCCTCTCGCGGTCATTTACGACGACGACAATTTGATCATCGACTTTACGATAGGGTTTTCGGCCCGAGAGTCCCCCGGTGCAATGAAGGAGCGGACCGATTTTAGGGACCGGCTGCACGGAACAAGATGTCCGGCGCGTCGGTTGAGGTAAAAGTTGCGGTCTTCGCCCGGCGAAAGCCCGTATAAACTTTTACGAGTTTGTTTTACAACAATGACGCCTCCTCTGCGGAATCACCGCTTCCTTTCTCGGGGGGCCGCAACGGGAATCCGGGAAACTCGGACGACGTTGCACCTCTACGGAATGAAAACTGACGGTCCACCGATTTACCGATTTCTGCGGCGAAATTTCTCCATTCGAATCTTCTACACCCCCGGGACAAAAAGATATTTTTTCCCGTTTCGCACCGTAAACTGGAGAAAATGAATATTTTAACCCTTCGCACTTGATGCGATTGTGATTCTGAAACGAAACATTTCTTCTGACCTACAATATTCCCTTCTATATATATATAATTTCCTTAAACAATGTTCCGTTAGAATTTAGAAACAATGTGAACCTATTTAGTGTAAGCCAAATGTAATAACACTGTACTTGCTATATAAACCACTTGGTTTAAAGCAACAAATAAATAAATATATGTAAGGAAAGTACATAAGTGCATTTCCTCAATTCAAATCTGCCACGCACTTACGAACGCGGCAGATGACAACGAGAACAACGACATCTACAACACACGACAAAACGTGGGAGCCAGATATTCAGTCGGAATTATCTGATTAACAAATTGATTGTTATTTAGATAAAATTAGAGAAGGGAATTGACATCAAGGGTGGAGAATAAATTTTAATGTCGTTTCTATTTGTTACAGGTAGGATTAGTATAGTGAAGAAGCATTGTAAATACGTTACGAATAAACTAACCTCTTTTTGAGGTTATTTGAACGATTGACATTATATATATAGAAGGGAAATATTGTAGTAATATAATAGTATTGTGTAATATATATATATTTTTCATGTTATACATACGAAAATGGGTGCAATTGACCCGTACAATATCGAAGTGTTTAGTAATTTATTAAATACAAGCACATTTGATAATGTAAACAATATTTTGAATAATGATACGGCAATTTTTAGTGGCGCCTTTCGAGTGCTAAGGTTTAGTATGTCAAGATTTTTGGACATGTCAATATGTATAATGTACACTGAGTATATCCACAAGATTTAGGTCAACAGAATTGTAGGGACAAGAACGTAAATATTGTGGCCCACAAACGGGACAAAATGATAGCACAAGATAGCTGCAGATTTTCGATTCTCAGATATGTATAAGATCCTGAAGTGGATACATGCAATGTAGAACATAATTGATAAAATGTGTACGTCGTTTATTTGTGTTAATTTGTATTTGATAAAAAGAGCACAGTACAATGTTAGAATTAGGTCGTGGAGAAAGGTTAAATGAATCTGAAATACACACAATATTGAAGTGAAAGAAAGAACAATATTCAGTTACAAAAATATTAAAAGTTGTAAACAGAAGCCAGAAAGTAGTTATAAACTCGTTAAAAAATCCCAAAGAGTTCCGGGCGTCCACAAAGCTTAACTGCTCGTGGAAAAAGTGCAATATTAAGGACAGCATCAAATTCGGGCCAAAATGGCGGACAACTTCAAAATATTAACGATTTAAAACAATCTATTCTGGACGAGTGGGAGAGTATTAGCCAAAAAAAGTATTCAAAAAATGTATAAATCTTTACCAAAGTAATTGAAGTCACTAGATGTAAAGGAACTTGTACAAAATATTGAGATTTGAGTTTCATTGACGAAGTGTTTTACATTTCATTTTGTCCCACTTTTTTTTTTATTAAGCTATAAAACCCCACATGGGATTATTAGCAGCATGCACATGGCTGTGCATGCTAACATTACATTATGTAGGTGGCTTATAAACTAGGATTGAGACAATACAACGAACATTTTCGAATACAATATTAACACTAAAGATATAAGCAATGAGACTTAAGAAACGAATGTATGAAAAATAGAGGACAAAGAGAGGGTCCGCACAGAAAGGAATCTATTGTATAGGGTGGAAAGAAACCCTTGTTGCAAAGTTTGCGAATCAAAGCGTCTCTATTATTGTCATAGATCGGACATTTTTTTGTCCCGCTTGCAGACCACACTATATTTACATTTCTGTTCCTAGGAATCTGATGACGTAAACGTTGTGGACGATACTCGGTACATTATACGTACGGACATGTCCAAAAATGTTGACATATGAAAGTATTAATGGTATCAAACGAGAAAAAAAAAATATGTGACGTGCCATCTTTTTGTCCCGAAGTGTATTGCACTCTCCTTTTCCGCTCGCTCGTCTTCTTTCTCTCCTCTCCTCTCCTTTTCCCGGGGTTTCTTTCTCGCCGACCGGTCCCCGCATGCGCACGACCACACCCCCTTTCGATGGTTTCCTCGCGCTCGTGACTTAGGCCGATCCGCAATTTCCTTTGTTCCGCGAACCACCGCGTTCCGCGAACCCCGCGAACAAGATTGCAACGCGATACAGCCCCCCGAGGATTGCCTTTGCAGCGACAAATTCACTGCGCGCTAGCATTCCCCGAGAACCGCCCTTTATGCTTCCGGTTTACGGGGACGAACCCGGATTTATGCGATTTTTGCGTTCCTTTCGCTCGGAGAAGCAATCCGGGCCGGGACACTTATGCAAATTTTGCACGGCGGTTCACGGAAATTTCGTCGTATTCATGATTCACGCGATTCTCGCGTTCCAGTCTGACAGCAGTTCAGAGTTTAGTTTAATTATGCGATTTTTGACTTCCCATCTAACAGGGGTTCGGAGAAATTTTATTTTATTCGTGATCTATGCGATTTTTGCATTCTGATCTGCTGGGGACTTTTTATGCAGATTCTGCACAGCGGTTCAGAGAAATTTTATTTTAATTATGCGATTTTTGCCTTCCCATCTAACAGGGGTTCAGAGAAATTTTATTTTATTCGTGATCTATGCGATTTTTGCATTCTAATCTGTCGAGGAATTTTTATGCAAATTCTGCACAGCGGTTCAGAGAAATTTTATTTTATTTATGGTTTAAGCAATTTTCGCGTTCTAATCTAACAATAGTTCAGAGAAATTTTATTTCATTTGTGTTCTACGCGTTTTTTGTCTTCTAATCTAACAGGGGTTCGGAGAAATTTTACTTTATTTACGATTTAAACAATTTTCGCATTCTAGTCTAACAAGCTTTAAGAGAAATTTTATTTTACTTATGATCTATGCAATTTTTGCCTTCTAATCTGCCGAGGAATTTTTATGCAAATTGTACACAGCGGTTCAGAGAAATTTTATTTTATTTATTATTTAAGCAATTTTTGTGTTCTAATCTAACAATAGTTCAGAGAAATTTTATTTCATTTGTTCTCTATCCGATTTTTGCCTTCTAATCTAACAGGGGTTCGGAGAAATTTTACTTTATTTACGATTTAAACAATTTTGCGCATTCTAGTCTAACAAGGTTTCGGAGAAATTCTATTTTACTTACGATCTATGCGATTTTTGCCTTCTAATCTAACGGGGACTTTTTATGACAATCTTGGACAGCGGTTCAGTGAAATTGTATTTTATTTATGGTTTAAGCAATTTTCGCGTTCTAATCTAACAGTGGTTCAGAGAAATATTATTTTATTTACGATTCAAGCAGTTTTCGCGTTCTAATCTAGGTTCAAAACAATTTATTTTTATGTATGCGATTTTTGCCTTCTAATCTAATAGCGGTCCAAAAAATTTTATTTTACTTATGATTTAGACGATTTTTGCCTTCTAATCAGCCGAGGACTTTTTACGAAAATTTTGCACAGCGAATCAGAGAAATTTTATTTTATGTACGATTTAAGCGATTCTTGTGTTCTAATCAAACAGGGGTTCAGAGAAATTGTATTTTATTTACGATTTAGACGATTGTCGCCTCGTAATCAGCCAGGGATTTTTATTCAGATTTAGCACAGCGGTTCAGAGAAATTTTATTCTATTATTGCTATTTTTGCCTCCTAATCTGCCGGCAACTTCTACTGAAAATTTTGCTCATCGTTTCAGGAAAATTTATTTTATGTACGATTTAAGCGATTCTTGCGTTCTAATCAAACAGGGATTCAGAGAAATTTTATTTTATATACGATTTAGACGATATTCGCCTTGTAATCAACCAGGAATTTTTATTCAGATTTAGCACAGCGGTTCAGAGAAATATTATTTTATTTTCCCTATTTTTGTCTTCTAATCTGCCGGGGACTTCTAACACAAATTCTGCTCGGCGTTTCCGGAAAATCTATTTCATCCTCGTTGACAGAACGCAAGTGGGAAAAGAATGAGATTTCATCCACGGATACCTGTCCCGTCCTCTAATTCGATTTTCAAGGTCAAATCTGTCCGATCGGCGAGTTAATCCGTGGGCAAACGAAGGTTCCGCGCGATCGTGATCGCGGCGCGGCGCAAAGGAATCGCAGAGGAACGCGGCGCGTCGCGTTGACAAATTGCCGGGCAACCGGTATGGTAATCCGATAATAGAGAGCGCAGGTTGATTCGGGACTAACGAGATTAATTATCTTGTTTGATCTTCTGACACTGGCCCCGTTAATGCAGTCGCGCCCGCCCCCAACCCCCGCCCCGCATCTGCCTCGCTGCCTGACTGCCAGTCGAGCGGCTCTCGTGCCTAGACGCTTGTTACTCGGGGGCACGGCCGAAGCGGAATGAAGCAGAACCGGGCGCAGAACAGAGGCCGGTGTGTCGAGATCAGCTCGATGAAGTTGATTTGTCGCGGTGCTGGCGTCTGAACACTCCTGGTGCGACGCTGTCGCGACGACGCCTCGTTTCGCCTTTTTCCTACGCCCCGGCCGCCTCTAACGGATGACCGAGAAATCCCGCCGGTGATGTATGACAGCCTGCCCCCGAGTCTCCCGGCGAATTTTCGATCGGTTTTCTTTTTTTCTTTTCTTTTTTCTTTTACGGGAAACCCGGTCTTCCTGTCTGGAGATTGAATGTCCGACTTCTCAGCCGGCCAGCTTTCCCCGCGAACTTGCTGTTCCGTGTGGAATAAATGAGCGCGGAATAAATGAACGCAGAGTAAATGAACCGGAAGAGTGACGTTTCGTGGCTGTGAAGATTTCCAACGATGACTAGTAGCTTTGTGAATTAACCCTTAACCGGAGAGTACCTATTTCGTAATAAATGTGACGCCGATTTGGTCGTACTTCATTTTTGTACAAAATTTAAACTCTCGTTCTGACTTCAAGCACCCTATAGTTTAACAAATAATATCCTCTCATTTTATAGAAGATTGTAGAAATTGTGCACAGGATGGTAGGGTTTTATTTTTCTAATTTAAAAAATACTGCAACCTCTGATCTTCAAGCACCCTACAGTTAACAAATAATATCCTGAGACAAATAATTTCTAAATAACTGCAATGTTATTTTTTACAGAAGATTGTAGCAATTGTGTACAGGATGGCAAGGTTTTATTTTTCCAGTTTAAAAAAGTACTGCACCCTACAGTTAACACATTGTTGACCGGCAATTTTACGCAGGAGCTATGTAATGTCACCAGACATTATTTCGTAATTAAATGTAGAACTAAAACAATCTAAATAAACTTCATCATCCCGTCACTCTCAATAATTATGGTTGTTCGTCGTTTTGTTGGTCTGATATTTTCTGAATCACTAACACAGACGTCACTTGGACAGTCAGACAAATTATCTTCACAAAATTCTTCTTGAAAAAGCTCGCAATGGGCCATTTCTAAAAATTTAAGAATAACGATTTATACGTCGCGTCCTAACTGGAAAAATGTAAAACAACTTGATCTTACCACGTTTGCTTAGAATCTGAGAGTTTCCCAATAATATATTTACAGTTTGAATTGTAAATTTAACGAAGACAAATGGTAAACAGTAACCACAACTTGAAGGTATAATACTTCGTTAATTACATTAGGTTATCGAAAGACGTCATATGATGTTCCCGGTCAATAACGTTTCGTTATCGAAAGACGTCATATGACGTTCCCGGTCAACAATGTGTTAACAAATAATATCCTGAGACAAATAATTTCTAAGTGACTGCAACGTTGTATTTTATAGATAACTACTAACTTTGTAAATTAACCCTTAACCGGAGACGTTCGGAGTACCTATTTCATAATAAATGTGACGTCGGATTTGATCGTACTTCATTTTTGTGTCGTCCGCGTACAAAATTTAAACTCTCGCTTCGACGGACCAGTAATCGTAATGTTTATTGCACGGGATCGCGGTGTTCTCACGGTTAATCCACGCTATCCATCGAAAACGATTTAGCTTCGACAATTTTTTCCTAGCGGCGGTGAAGAAATCGTTTTTATGACGCGCAGTGAACAGTAATTACATGCTGCTGGATTAACTGGCGCAATATCGCAGAAACGAAACCTCGATTCTGGACTACTCGCACTGTTGTTGACCTATTTTTTTAAATCCATTTTATCGTTAACAAAAAGTTCTTACCAATGCATTCTCCGGTGCGTTCAATGCAGGCTTGGTATTTATATTTATTTGCCACAGCTCGATAATACCAATCGGAATCTACGAACACGGTTGTACATTTTATTGTCATAAAGTAGTCGTACAGTTTACTGTCATAGAACAGTCACACAGATTCATTGTCATAAAATAGTCACGCAGTTTAATTGTCATAAAATAGTGATACAGTTAAATGTCATAAAATAGTCCTACAGTTAAATGTCATAAAATAGACCCACAGTTAATTGTCATAAAATAGTCATACAGTTTAATCGTCACAAAATATTGTTTCCCGAGAAGGTGCCCTTACAAAAATACGAACAAGGTGGTACATATTATTGTCATAAAGTAGTCATACAGTTTACTGTAACAGAACAGTCACACAGTTTCGTTGTCATAAAATAGTCACACAATTTAATTGTCATAAAATAGACCTACAGTTAAATGTCATAAAATAGTCCTACAGTTAAATGTCATAAAATAGTGATACAGTGTAATCGTCACAAAATATTGTTTCCCGAGAAAGTGCCCTTACAAAAATACGAACAAGGTTGTACATTTTATTGTCATAAAGTAGTCCTCCAGTTTACTGTCATGGAACAGTCACACAGTTTCATTGTCATAAAATAAGTCACCCAATTTAATTGTCATAAAATAGTCCCACAGTTAAATGTCATGAAAATAGTGATACAAGATCAAGGGCACAAGAGAAAGTGCCCTTACCAAAATCTGCAAAATAAAAATCAAAATTGCCAAAGGTGGTCGGTTCAAAAATATGTTTCACACCTGAAGAACAGTGTTGGTCAAAGTTGTGTTTCAGGTGTTTAACAGGGGAACGTTTGTTCTAGTTTCGCTGGGGTCGAGGGGCGAGGTGAAGCGCGAAAAAAATGGCAGCGCCGCCGAAAAGATTGTCAATCAAGGGAATTACGCGTAAAAAGAGGAGGCTGATGGGGCCGACGGGTACGATGGACCGTCGGCTTAGGTAAGTTTGATCCCGTTCGCTGTCGAAGGCTCGATTCTTTCCGAATCCCGGGCAACTGGCATCCAGCGGTAGAACGGAACTCATCAGGACGAGAGGAAGTGGACACGTCGGAACAATTTCCTTACACCGTCTCTGCCGCCACCATCCACCACCCCCGACCCGCCTCACCCCACCCCGGGGGCCAACACAGTTCGCTCGGCCTTTCCGTTACTACCCTATCCTCCCGGCCGCTACTGAAATTTTGGCCCCTCAGCGATTGACCAATTTGCCAAATCGATTCACGTCGGAATGAACCTACGTAATATCTCCAGGACCGGCGCTCCTCCCTCGCGCTCCTTCGCATAACCTGGCCACCCCGAAACGACGGCCGTTAGCCACCGCACCATCTACAACTGCCAGCGCCGAACCTCCGATTTCCGCTTCTAAGCTTTACAACTTCTTCGATTATTAACCATTAAGTTTACTTCCCGCCAGGTCCGATATTCAATACTTTCAAGGACTCAATATTTTTATATGAAGTGTAGAAAGGGGTACCTGTAACCAATCAATTATGTGCAAAGCGTTTTGCTTTGCCTTTAGTTCTGTACCGACCGTTGAAACACATATTCTTTTACAGTTTTCTTTTACAACTTCTTCGATTATTAACCATTAAGTTTACTTCCCGGCAGGTCCGATATTCAATACTCTCAAGGACTCAATGTTTTTATATCAAGTATAGAAAGGGGTACCTATGTATTAGGGGTACCTAGAAGCAATCAATTATTTGCAAAGAATTTTGCTTTGCCTTTAGTTCTGTACTGATCGTTGAAACACATATTCTTTTACAGTTCTGTTTTACAACTTCTTCGATTATTAACCATTAAGTTTACTTCCAGCAAGGTCCAATATTCAATGCTTTCAAGGACTCAATATTTTTATATCAGTCATAGAAAGGGGTACCTATATATTAGGGGTACCTGTAAGCAATCAATTATTTGCAAAGAATTTTGCTTTGCCTTTAGTTTACCATTAAGTTTACTTCCAGCCAGGTCCAATATTCAATACTTTCAAGGACTCAATATTTTTATATCAGTCATAGAAAGGGGTACCTATATATTAGAGGTACCTGTAAGCAATCAATTATTTGCAAAGAATTTTGCTTTGCCTTTAGTTCTGTACCGATCGTTGAAACACATATTCTTTTACAGTTTTGGGTAAAGCAACCTGTATTCGAAATATTCTAATAATTTTGTTTGCAACCCTGTAAGAAAATGGCGGCGTCCGTACCTTCCGAGCAGCAAAGAAAATTTGCGACGTTTGTGGAGATGCATTGAAGGTCAACAAGTGTCATCGTTGGTTCACTAGACTCGTGGAGCTGGGCTGGAATTTTCATACATATCTGGCTCGTGTGAATTTAATTCTAACAATAGGTTAACACTAGGTTATGTAAAATAATCACTTTTGGGGCTACGCAAAGTTAAAATGCGAGAATAAATTTGTATTGAGAATTAAGTATACTCGTCAATCCGAAACTCTATTGCCGTGCAGTTAACGTTAATGAATTGTTAAATTCTTATCGAATAAGAAAGTAATTCTTTCTCATTTAGCTTTACAAGGGCGTGGCTTTTATAATAGCCGCATTTGACCTGCGTTCGACGTGTATATTCGTCATTGCTTGATTTTAATTCCGCGCCGTGAGGGATTTTTAAAATGAAACCCCACAGTTAATTGGTTGAGAAATAAAACACTCGCTTCTGTAGATAATGCAAGGAGGCACTTGAGTCATATTTTCCTTCACAAACGCTGGATTTTTATAAGATAGGGATTGAAAATTTGTCGGAAAGATGCCAAACTGTCCTTGATCATGATGGAGATTATATAATAAATTACAAAATAAAAATTTGAATTTACAAAGTTGAAACGACAAAGTTTGTTTTAGATTTGAAAGTAATTGAGTACTTATGGGCCTCCCTAAAAACGACCCCTCTGAAATTTTTGACGGTGGTTCCGTTGTACAATTGACAATGTCCGGGTAACCTAAATAATTTCTCTGAACATCGAAGAGCACATCGGTCCCTCTTACAGTCTAAATTATTACGCACGCCACGAATCTAGGAGCACAAAAATGGAGAAAGTCAAATAATGGGATTATTTAAACCTTTGGGAGACAGTTAGAGGCAACAAAGGAAAAAACCGGCCGCGAGCGCCTTATAGGATACAGGTGTTGGGTGTAAACACGAGCGTAATGTGTAAACAGCGACGTTAGTTGAACGACCCCGAATAATAGGAGCGGAGACCGCAAATATCCGTGAGCGTGTGCGAGAGTGTCAGACTGTACGAAATAAGATTTAGTTGAGTATAACAGTTTATCGAAAATTAATTTCTTAACCCTTTGCACTCGACTGGTGACTCTGAAGCACCACTAGAAATTATCGCGGTATTATTTCAAAGAAATTACAAAACGTATTTAATAGATCACTAAACATTTAAATATTTTCTGAGAAAATCGCATCAGTTTCGTATGAATAAAATGAAAATATTCTAAGACGGAAGAAAAATTTAGTTTTAAAATGAAGATAGATAATATCAACCCCTCTTCAACAATTCTAAATCCCACATAAACAATGCAAAGAATTAATAGCAATGGATGACGGTGGAAGTGTAAAAATTCCGTGGACGAGAGCTACCCTTCTAGAATGTGACGTATGCTCGTCTTCCTGTAACCTAAATAATTTGTCTACGTGGAAAAAAGCGCAGCAAAAAAGCCCGGGTGCAGCGTCGACGCTAATATGCACCCCCGTGCGTTTCACCCTTTAATGACACGGACCAATATGGATCGATCGATGCTCAAAGCCGGGGCGCGAAGGAATCCCAAGCAAAAGAAACGCCGGCAAAGTTAATAGACGCAGGACCGGGGTGCAAATGGGAGACTTTCGTCTAGACGCAACAAAAGCCGCCGACATTTTTAATGCGACACGAAGCAGGAGGGTACTTAGTACACCTAGCCCTCTCGGAGGTACACTCCCTCCATCCTCCTCCTCCTCCTCCTGTCCCACCCCCTGTGCTATCCGAACTCTGCCCACCCTCCAGATATTACCCTTTGGAATAGCAGCAAAAATTATGGACAGCCGATAGGCCAGCAGCCGCTGCAGGGGTGCGTCTCATCCATTTAGGTCCATCACACATGACTGGATGGGGTGAGACTTACCCCGCAGAGGTTCTCACGTAGATTACAACCTCCTCGCTGCTCCACCCCCTGGGACACAGTGTCGAGAAAGCACGGCCGGATGCGAATTTTACTCTTCCTTCGGAGCGAAACATCCCTTGACTGGGAAAGGGGTAATTTTGACCTATATTGCGCTTTGCTGGAATTAGGATGCGCTTGCACCCCTTTACAGCGATCACTCTTGCGAGGAATCGGTTCTGTCTCTGGCCGAGGCAATTGTAAACCATCTGGCAATTTGTAAACGAAGACATTCTTTTAAAAAAACTTTGCTATTTGGTGCGATTTAAAAAAGTCTTGCTGATTAGGAACTTCAAGCACCCTATAGTTTAACAAATAATATCCTGAGACAAATAATTTCTGAGTGATTGCAACGTTATATTTTATAGAAGATTGTAGGAATTGTGTACAGGTGGCAAGGTTTTATTTTTCCAGTTTAAAAAAATACTGCACCCTCTGATTTTCGAGCACCCTACGGTTAAGAAATAATATGCTGAGACAAATAATTTCTAAGCAACTGCAATGTTATATTTTACAGAAGATTGCAGGAATTGCGTACAGGATGGCATGGTTTCATTTTTCCAGTTTTAAAAAATTCTGCACCCTCTGATCTTCAAGCACCCTACAGTTAACAAATAATATCCTGAGACAAATAATTTCTGAGTGATTGCAACGTTATATTTTATAGAAGATTGTAGGAATTGTGTATACGGTGGCAAGGTTTAATTTTTCCAGTTTAAAAAAATACTGCACCCTCCGATCTTCAAGAATCCTACAGTTAACAAATAATATCCTGAGACAAATAATTTCTGAGTGACTGCAATGTTATATTTTATAGAAGATTGTAGAAATTGTGTACAGGATGGCAAGGTATTATTTTTCCCATTTAAATAAATACTGCACCCTCTGATTTTCAATTACCCTACAGTTAACAAATAATATCCTGAGACAAATAATTTCTAATTAACTGCAATGTTATTTTTTTACAGATTGTAGGAATTGTGTACACGGTGGCAAGATTTTATTTTTCCAGTTTAAAAAAATACTGCACCCTCTGATCTTCAAGCACCCTACAGTTAGCAAATAATATCTTCAGACAAATAATTTCTAAATAACTGCAATATTATTTTTTACAGAAGATTGTAGAAATTGTGTACGGAGTCGCAAGGTTTCATTTTTCCAGTTTTAAAAAATACTGCACCCTCTGATCTTCAAGCACCCTACAGTTAACAAATAATATCCTGAGACAAATAATTTCTAATTAACTGCAATGTTATTTTTTACAGATTGTAGGAATTGTGTACACGGTAGCAAGATTTTATTTTTCCAGTTTAAAAAAATACTGCACCCTCTGATCTTCAAGCACCCTACAGTTAGCAAATAATATCTTCAGACAAATAATTTCTAAATAACTGCAATGTTATTTTTTAGAGAAGATTGTAGAAATTGTGTACGGAGTGGCAAGGTATTATTTTTCCCATTTAAAAAAATACTGCACCATCTATTCTCCAAGTGTCCGACGGTTAAAAATCAACCCCTTCAGCGGGACAAATATTTTGCAAACGATTGTGCATCAATTAATTTGTACAACAATATTGAATAATGGGGGTGATTTTATTTCTGGGCAAATAATTTTGCCGTCGATGAAATACTTCTTAGAGCGACAGTGGGGGTACGACTTTTTCTGAGGGTCAAGGGAAATTGTGTGTTAGGTGAAGAGATCCGATTTGGCCTATTTCTCGGCCGGAAGCGTGCCTCCTCGAAACCACGCACGAACCGATCCGCAGGATTGTTCGAAACTCCGCCAAGGGTGAAAAGGGTAGGGGGCAATGTAGGCGGTCTGTCCCTTTTCGAGGGCACATTTATCGATTATTACCGGTCCAGTGGTCCCCTTTTCGTTCGGCATGGCACCCCTCCGTCCTCGATAACTTCTAGGCACACTGCACGCGAAATTTACGACGGCAAACACCCGTAATATGGTGCAAGAAAAAGATGCCGCGTCGCCGGCAACTTTACAACCCTCATTATGGATCTGCGCTACCTGTGAATTATTGCACGGTAACCCTTCTACGGTTACGTTGAAACCGAGCGATCACACCGCCGTGGGATCATAAATAACAACATTATTTATGAAGCCTAGGACTTCGGCGGCCGGGGATTTACGAGGGGAACACTGAAATCAAATAGCGTTTACAATTTACAAATTACCGTGCGCATGATAAAAGAGACCGAACCGGGAAATTCGCTCGTTTATAGTAAATCAACAAAAACCCCGTCCACCTGCAGAATTAACGCTGTAACTGACTACAAATTAGGCTGAATCATTAACAGCACGGCGAAACGATTTCCGGGTCTGTTTACACCAGTGACCCGTAATCCCTCGCAAGAACTCGCCTATTGTGTCTACATTGTGTGGGGCAAAACCTGGGTTTCTGAATAATTTTACAACGCGGAGGGGAGGTACATTAAACAATTAAACGCGAGACATAGGTTGAGGAGATCTGTGCATCTGTGTGTACCGAGATTCGAGTAAATTATAATAAAAATGTATTATAATATAACTCTTTTTCATTCTCTGCAATCTTTTTCTATCCAATTTCTCCTGCACAGAAATATAAATTTGTATCAACATTCATTATACACATAAAATATTGAATACTCTATAGACGATAAATTGCAGCTTTCATATGTCAGAATATGTCAGAAGAATTAACAAACACTATTACTTATATCCAGCTCACAAAAATTATTTAAAGAAATATATACTCTGCACATGATCACGTAATGCTATTTCCATTAGCTTTACCTAACTAATGCAGGTCAATTTAATTTTTCATAAAGACTGCAGAGCAACGATTGTCAGTCGATCAAAAATTTATTGTTATATAAAGCGTGCCAAATTGTATGACAAATTATAAATTACAATATCAGTTGTTAATGCGACGTTAAATAATTAATTTAAACAAGAAAAAAGGGAATTAATTCGCATGAAGCACACTACTAAGAAAACTTGTTTCAAAACTTTGTCTCCTGATAAATAACTGTCATTGCCGTTATGGTACGGCGTGTTTACACAGGAATGTAAATATGAACTTCAATTATTCACTAAATAATCTACAAAACATAAATTTATAACAGTCATGTTAATTCGATAAACTTCATTTTTAACGTTTCCACTAACTGTCCACTAATTTTTGTCTCCGACTGTATATACAAGGCTGTGCATTTAATTGTCATAAAATAGTCATACAGTTTAATTGTCATAAAATAGTCATACAGTTTAATTGTCATAAAATAGTCACACAGATCAATTATCACAAAATATTATTTCACCAGAAAGTACCCTTCCTAACAACAGTAAAATATACATAAAAAATACCAATGGTGGTCGGTTCAAAATTTTTCCACATCTCAAGGACAGTGGTATCCAAAGTTATATTTAACATGAGAACTAATAGCCCAGACCAGTTGATAATGCGACGCTAAACAATTAATTTAAGCAAGAAAACAATGAACCAATTCCCAGAGCCGTAGAAAATCTTTCAATTTTTCCAAGTCAAAATCCCAATTGTCCCAATATTAACCCTTAGCTTTCGAACGGCGATTATAAGGCGTCACTAAAAAATTACTATATCATTATTCAAAATATTTTTGACATTAAATTCGTTTGAATTCAATTTACTAAACATTTCAGTATTGTACTAGTAAATTCCACCATTTCCGTATATATAACATGAAAAAAAATTAACACAGTAATACAGTTAGTCCCATAAGTATGTGTACGCTCTTAAAAATCGCTAAATTAAAATTGCAATTGGTTGGAATTACAAAGAAACTACTAAACAGTTGTATTTTGCAATTTTTTATGCGGGCTTATGTTAAAAATTTAAAAAGTACGTTTTGTACATCTGTATCAATTATACATATTCTGAATATTTCATCTAAATCGGTCGATATTGCACTGAGCTACGAACATTTAACGATGAAAACTTAACACTTTGTCTACCGGAAACGTATTAATAGGCTTCTCAATAATTGCGATGTTCCAAATGGAAGCTTAAAAATCTTCTTTTATACAATAATCTCGAAGGAGATTATTAGATTTCGTTGTTGAGGGTGAGTTGTTGCTGTTGCTGTTAATGTTAAAGGATTCTTTTAAAAAATCCTCAGCCATGAACCGCAGACTTTCAACAATTATGGAATAATCTCCAGTAGATAATGTGTTAAGGGCGAAAGTCGCCGAATTCTGCCCTTCTCAAAGAATTTCACCCTTATGTGGTCATTTTGGAACATCTGCAGCTCATTGCAACGTTCACCGATTTTGATGAAATTGTCGGAACATGTATAATTCATACAGATCTACAAATCGTACTTTCTACATTGTCAATGTAATTCTACATGAAAAAGTTGCAAAATACAACTTGTAGTATTTTCTCTGCACTTGCGACCAATTGCAATTTAAAAAAAAAATGTTCACCTTATGCAGTGATTCAATTGTTCTAACCTCTCAAAAAAATTCAAGTAGTATAGTCCAACATTGACAGAGAGAATATATTTTTATGCTTCTTACAATTGACTTGGAAAATTTCTATTTTGCACAAAGATCCACAGTCTATTAATAACACACACATTAAGGTCCAAGCTATCTTTCATACAAAGACAAGCTGTGTACTCAACATTATTATATCATTATTATGTAGCGATCCAATCGTTCAAACTCCTCAAAACAATTCAAGCAGTATAGTCCAATATCGACAAAGTGATGCGATTTTTAAAAGCGTACGGTACGCGAACGAGCGCAAAGAATGCGTTTCGGAGTAACAAGTCGAAGGATTAAATTGTGCATAGCGCGGAGTAGTTGGTTAGGAAAGAAAAATTTCGAAAACCAGGGAACAGCGGGGTCGGCCATTGATTCCGTTTAGCAACAAATTCCGCGAATACATTAACCGGCCGTCGAGCATGGAGCACGCGAACGAGAACGATGTAGAAAAGCGTGGGTGGGCGAGCCGCGTTACCGGGGGCGGGGGGTGGTTGGAGAAAGAGAGAAAAAACAAATCTTTTTCCATTAACATCATTTGCCGTGCGCGAAGCACGCGGCTAGCCGCGCGTGCAACGCAGCCGGTTCTCTTGCGTGTACACGGTCCGTGTACGCGCGCGCGCTCGTGTCTGTGTGTGTGTGTGTGTGCATCGACTCATACTTGCCCGTTGCACTCTCACCCTTCGTGCAGAGCCGTATTACGGTCGTCGGGGGTAAACCACCCTGGCCTCTAGGAGCCGAGAGCGGGAGCCCGCAGGGGTACGCCACGACAACCCCCGTAGCAACCCCTCAAAATCAACCGAACTCCCCGCGTGCTCCTTTCGGCTATCCTCTCTCTACCCCCCTGCCACCCCCCTTCGTTCAACTCCCTGCTACAACCCCTCCAGAGCGAGAGAGAGAGGGAGTGAGAGAGAGAGAGAGAGAGAGAGGGAAGCAGCCCTTTCTGAAACTCCTGATCCGTTCTGTAGACGTTAATACCGCGAGAGGTATCCGTCCGTGGCCTATTCTCGCGCCGAAACCACGCCACCCCCCGAACCCACCCCCTTTATCCTCTCTTCTTGCGGGCTAATACAAGCCCCGCGATCCCAGAACCGATCAATATGGATCCGAACCTCCGACGGATCTTTCGGAACTGTCCGGATTCTCGCGGGGGATGCGTTCCACGGGTTGAGATAGGTAATGGAGCTTTGCAACCCCCCGGCGGTTCTACTATCTCCGAACGGAGTTTTTTTAGTCTGCGCTCTTCCGCGGGGGTGGATTTTTCGGAAGGGTGGGTTTATGCTGCCGAGACGATGGGGAAATTATTCTGGACGGTGAGAAAAATACGCGTCTCGAGTATGGTGGAGCCTCGATTATGCGAACCGATCCGTGGAGACACGAGTGTCGCAGTAATGCGACAGTTGGTCATAGTGATAAATACTTGAGCCGTTTGTTTTGAAGGTGGCCTGAGTTCATTTGTCAATTATTTGTCGGTTGCCCGTGATTGCCCGTGTACAACTTGGAAGTCATAAACAACATTTCCGACACATACGGTTTTTGAGGTTAGGTCAATAATTGAAACCATCGCTTTGAAAGTGGCCTGAGTAGAATACGTTATTGATAGTGTCTCTCGGGTGAAAAGTAATAACTTTATTCTAAATGAAACGAAACAAGAGGATTTCGTAGCAATACAATTTTTCGAGGACGCAATTTTTAAAGGGGTAAAGAATTCGAACGGAGAAACAATAAATTGGTTAAAAATATGCTGGAATTGAAAATTGAAAATTGAAAATCGTGAACTTATTAGCACGTCGGGGTAGACCAAGAAAGTTCGACAATATTGTATTGACAACACTTTATAAAAATATAAGACGAATTGCAACAGCGAAATACATAATGTAGATGAGCAGTAAATTGTTATGTAATTTTTGTAGTTAGAAAATGTCCTGAATTGCATAAATTGTGTTTTTGAAGTGTTGTAAAGATATAGGAAGAAAAGTGTGTATTACTTTCTCAATTTGAAGTATTTTACTTAACTTCAGTTTTTGGTAAGAAAACACATATTATTCCATTAGTAATTGCTATTATTTTAATAGAAACTATAAATTTAACTCTATTAGATACACTTAAGCAGTATGACTAAAGCAGTATATTTTTAATTTTATCGAAACACAAACCCATAAATATCTCAATTTCAGTATAAGTGTACTTAGGCCACTTTCAAACCAACCGGTTCATTTATTAATTTGCACAGTGGAGACGGTGTAATATTTGTTTTAACACCACGTCTCAACCCTTTGCAGCCCGGAATTTTGTAAACACCTGTCAAGTGTCATCTCAACCCCAACAAAGGAGTGCAAAGGGTTAATATGTCCCCTGCTTTAAATCGTGGTTACAAATTTTTGTGTTAAATTCATAAAATCCTCAGTATAGTAATGAGGATGTTTAAGAAGTTTTTAGATCACAATTATGGGGACGTTCTTTGAAAAAATGTTTCGTTTTGGAGTTAAAATGGCTCCGAGTGCAAAGGGTTAGTATGTCCCCTGCTTTAAATCGTGGTTACCCAATTTTGTGATAAATTCATAAAATCCTCAGTCCAGTAATGAGGCTGTTTGAGAAGTTTTTAGATGACGATTTTGGCGGTGTTCCTTGAAAAAATGTTTCGTTTTGGAGTTAAAATGGCTCCGAGTGCAGAGGGTTAATATGTCCCCTGCTTTGAATCATGGTTATCCAATTTTGTGATAAATTCATAAAATCCTCAGTCCAGTAATGAGGGTGTTTGAGAAGTTTTTAGATGACGATTATGGCGGTGTTCTTTGAAAAAATGTTTCGTTTTGGAGTTAAAATGGCTCCGAGTGCAAATTGTTAATATGCCCCCTGCTTTAAATCGTGGTTACCCAATTTTGTGATAAATTCATAAAATCCTCAGTCGCGTAATAAGGGTGTTTGAGAAGTTTTCAGACGACAATCATGAGGATGTTCTTTGCACAGGTCGACCGAGAAGCCAAAAATTATGCAGTAAGCTTGAACCGTTACTTGGAAAATGGCTTCCTCCGGGTCAGAAAAATCCCTCCGAGGGGACGGCAAAGTCAAAAATCGATCATCCCCCGATCAGCATCCTCGAGCGCATCGCTTCCGAGGATCCCGGGGCGTGCGTTCCGTTCAAACAACGGCTCTGGTCCTGTGCCGTCCACGAAATGAAGTCCCCAAGGAAGGGTACAAAGGGTTGAAGGGTGTGGGTGTACCGTCGGCGCGAAAATGCCCGATAAAATTCGGAAAGGAGGCAATATAGGTGTTCCAATATCCTCCTGCCGATCGTCCCTTCCGTAAGAAGAGTGTAATCCGGCGACAGGTCCGGGGCCGTCGGCAAAAGGGATTGCAAATACGGTGGCGGTGACAGAGAGAGAGAGAGACAGAGAGAGGGAGAGAGAGAGCCCTTTGCATTCGGGATGCACCGGCGCGAGTTAAGACTGAAGTTTCAAACACAATCAAGGGCAAGAGAGAGGGAAGATAGAGAGGGGGGTTGAGAGTGGGGGCCCTATAAAGGGCACCAAGCAACGGGGCCAGCAATAATGCATGCGGCGTGCATTCTACCCCTCTGTGTAGATGGGGTTCTTTGTGCTAAGGGCTCCGGGAGCCAGAGGCTAGGGCGGTCGGGGTTATACGTGGGGAGAGCTAACACCATTATCTAATACTCCTGGGTGCCCATATGTGGTGCTCCAGCTACGAGCCGCACCGTGCCATTCTCGCAAAACCTCCGGAGCCACGGTCATCCCTGCGATCGCCACCCCAATTCCCGAATCTCTAAACCACCCCTCGAATTTCTTTCTTTATTATTCCCCTCCCCGGCCGGCCGGCGTCTCCATCCCCCTCTACGTTCCTCGGCCCTCGAGATCCTAGGCTATTTACCTTGCTACCGACCCTAATTACCGGCAACAAGAGGCAAAGCGGATTCTTTGTTCGGCGACCTACAATTCAATCGAGACGCGACGCGTCGCGACGCGACCATACCGGTCGATAGCCGATTCCCCGATTCCCGAGGAGCAAAAGGTTGCGCGACGCGCGTTTCCGACGGACGTTGACGGACCGGATACACGCGAACAGATTGAGAGGAAGCACTTTGATGTCGGGGGATACTTTTGTTGATCCTGTTCGGGGAGGTGCGCACCGGGATATAGTGTTTTATTGAAAATTTACGCGGCGGTGGAAGAGGCGGAAAATTCGTAGGGATGCACGGCCGATGCAGGCCGATGCGCGGCGCGGAGCACCGGCGATCGGAGATGCGATTGATGGCTGGATGAATGAGAGATGAACTGCTTTTGTGTTCAGCCGGGCCCGCGGACCTTTTCTTTTGTTACGCGGGGTTGCGCTCGTTGTGACCATTAAACGATACCGGTCGAGCGGCGGCCGCTTTGATCGACTCTGCTCTGATACCACTTGGTCGTTCATCTTTTCGCGAGCATGCTCTGCCCGGAGATTGCGCAGACATTTTTCTGAGGCGAGACGTTCTGTCTGTTGTTG
>CM052130.1:24964910-24975521 GCA_028454255.1 Halictus ligatus
ACTAGCTCTTCCCACGAACTTCCTATTAACCCTGGCTAACTAACTCCTCGTAAAAATGCCTCAATCTCATGATATCAGATGCTGTGCAATACCAAACATAACCTCATTTCATACTCGCATCTTCACGTGCAATCGTCATTCTGATAAATGCTTAGCAATATTTAGACTACAAATATTTTGCATTTATGAAGGTGCAACCTACAACCGTAAAAAGAAAACAATTTTAAAATGGCTGGAGAATAATTAAAATTGGTGAAATAATCGATTTGGGAAGGATTTAAGAACTTACTAAAATTGCCAGAGAAACTCCTCGTAAAAATGCCTCAATCTCACGATATCAGATGCTGTGCAATACCAAACATAACCTCATTTTATACTCACATCTTCACGTACAATCGTTATTCTGATAAATGCTCAGCAATATTTAGACTACAAATATTTTGCATTTATGAAGGTGCAACCTACAACCGTAAAAAAAAAACAATTTTAAAATGGCTGGAGAATAATTAAAATTGGTGAAATAATCGATTTGGGAAGGATTTAAGAAATTACTAAAATTGCTAGAAAAACAGAAAATTTTCAATAGTTTTCTGTCGTATTCGGCTCCCAGTTTCGTGCAATCGAAAATTTGCTAGATTGCAACCTACAACCGTAAAAAAAAAAACAATTTTAAAATGGCTAAAGCGTAATTAAAATTGCTGAAATAATCGACTTGGGAAGGATTTAAGAAATTACTAAAATTGCCAGAGAAACTCCTCGTAAAAATGCCTCAATCTCACGATATCAGATGCTGTGCAATACCAAACATAACCTCATTTCATACTCACATCTTCACGTACAATCGTCATTCTGATAAATGCTTAGCAATATTTAGACTACAAATATTTTGCATTTATGAAGGCGCAAACTACAACCGTAAAACAAAACAATTTTAAAGTGGCTGAAGCGTAATTAAAATTGGTGAAATAATCGGTTTGGGAAGGATTTAAGAAATTACTAAAATTGCCAGAGGAACAGAAAATTTTCAATACAGTTTTCTGTCGTATTCGGCTCCCAGTTTCGTGCAATCGAAAATTTGCTAGATTGCAGCCTACAACCGTAAAAAAAAAACAATTTTAAAATGGCTGAAGAATAATTAAAATTGGTGAAATAATCAATTTGGGAAGAGTACAAGGATTTAAGAAGTTACAAAAATTGCCAGAGGAACAGAAAATTTTCAATACAGTTTTCTGTCGTATTCGGCCCCCATTTTCGTGCAATCGAAAATTTATATTTTGCGCAAAGGTTATTCTAATAAGGTTACGCGCAGGATGGCTTAGTTTCCGAGAGAAACCTCTGGTTTTAGCATGAATGCTCGAGGTGACCGGAATGAAGCGGACAAGCTTGTTAGCCGAAAGAAACGCAGCGTTTCGTCGTGCGAGATCGCTGCAGGGATTCGAGCGGCCGATTGAAAAGGCAGACAGAGAAACAGAAACAAGCAAAGGGCGACGGGAAAAGGGCCGAGTGAAAGGGATCGTGGAACAAAGTGGCTAGCAGCCGGTTACGGTAGCCAAAAATCATCGAAACGCTGTCGGGCCGGACAATATCGACGGACGGTCGCTGTCAGTCAAACGTCGAAATTGAATTTGCTTGGCCGGTAATTGGTCCGCGTTTGGAATGTCGATTAGAGGGAATGCCGGGGAGTCCGCGAAATGATTTCTGGCTTTCATAGAAAACCGGGCCGAGGCCCGGTGGCATCTGGATTTAAGGGTCGCATGGGAGTCGAAATTGCGCTGCCAAAAAATCAGCTTAATTCCGTGTCCGATGGCAAACGATCGAACAACGCCGGACGATATTGCTCGATGAAAACGTTAAAATTGAACGGACCCCGTTGCCGGTGTCCGATCGAAAAACAACTGTTTTTGCAACGAGACATGAATTTTTCGTACGTTCCGGACGACACCGTGAACGATCGTCGCTTTGATGCCAAATGGAAACAAATCGATGCGACTAGGATCGATCGATCCGCCGGGAATTTTAATTTCCAATCCCTTCGGTGCGGAATAATCGATTATTGCAATTTTTCTGTTCGTCCTCGAACAATCAGGTGACTCTGTGCAATTTAAGATCTTTATGCAAAATTCCTCTCAAACAGCTGCAGTGGATCGAAAGTCACAGATCTATACAATTTCAGGTACTCGTTTCTTGTCTAAATTATTTATCGGGAATTCGAGTTTATAATTTCCGCGGAAGAGTCTGATGAATTTCGTTGGGACCCTTAATTCGTCCTTCAGGATATTAGAAGGCGACTCGGTTCGTTTCAAGTTGTTAGAAAAATCCTGATTAAAGGACGCTTCGCGACACCTCGTGACGGATCTACAAATGGCAGGCCTCGGCCCGTTCATTCGCGAATTGCTGTTATTCCGAGTCACGCTCGCAGAAAATATCAAAGAGAAACTGTATAGGAAATTATTAGGGGCGCCCATAGGTAATCAATTATTTCGAAATCTAAAACAAACTGTCTCGTAAATTCAAGTTTTTATTTCTTAACGCTGGAACTAGCGAACCAGTCAAAATGACTGGTCGATGATTTTTTCTTTCACGATTAGTGGAACTATGAAAACGTTTTCACGAGAAATTTTTTAATATATCTCTTCTTTGGAGTACGCGTTACCATAAAAATCGTACGAAACCTGAGCAAATTCAATCTTGCCGTTATTATAAAGGGATAATTCTAAGTCACGTTTAGGGCTCGGTCGTTCTAGCGTTAATTTACTATATAATCTTCATTATTGTCAGTATGTCATCTTTCGAGAAAATTTTGAATCCCTCTTTTATAGAAATCTAGGGTTCGTGAAGCCAACTATGACTCGAAGAGTCTTTTATGCGCGCTTATATTAAAAATTTAAAAAGTACGTTTTGTACATCTGTATCAATTATACTTATTCTGAATATTTCATCTAAATCGGTCAACATTGCACGGAGCTACAAACGTTTAACGATGAAATCTTAAGGGTGAAATTCGCAGAATTTTAGCCTTGTCAAGGAATTTCGCCCTTAGGTGATCATTCTCAGAATATGTATAATTCATACAGATCTAAAAAATCGTACTTTCTACATTTTCAATCTAAGTCCACGTAAAAAAATTGCAAAATACAACTTTTAGTATTTTCCGTGCAATCTCGACCAATTGCAATTTTTGTACAAATTTTATTCTCTTTATGTAGCAAATCAATTGTGCTAATTTCAAAAAAAAATTCCAGTAATATAGTCGAATATAGACAAAGTTATGCGATTTTTAAGAACGTGCGAATATTAGTTGGAGTCACTGTAAGAGGATACATATTAGGACGAGCCATAAGTAATCAATTATTTTGAAATCTGAAACAATCTTTACAGTAAATTCAAGTTTTTATTTCTTAATTTACTATGTAATCTCCATCATTATCAGTATGCCATCTTTCTAGCAAATTTTCAATCCCCCTCTTATAGAAATCCAGGATTAAGTAAAATATGACTCGAGGTGTCTCCTTGCATCTTCTACAGAATGTTTTATTTCTTAAATAATGCTCCAGAGATCTGAAAAGATCAGAGTGTTGACACTTGTTGACCTTCAGTACATCTCCATAAACATCGCAAATTTTCTTTGTTGTCACCGTTGCATCAAATCCTTCATGAGAATGAAAAAGTATGCAATGACGAATACGATCCTGGGAAGTTACGGACGCGGCCATTTTATTACAGGGTTGTAAAAGAAAATTATACTTTTTAGAATATTTTGATCACAGGCTGCTTCACCGAAAACTGTAAAAGAATATGTGTTTCCTCTTCGAGCATCGGTACAGAACCAAAGGCAAAACAAATTCTTTGCAAATAATTGATTATTTATGGGCACCCCTAATATCTTTTTGCTTCTTAGAAAAACCGTACTGCGTAGCACGTGTTAATTTTTATTTAATCTTCAATGATCGATTGAATGATGAGTAAAAACACGTGTACTGAGTAAAGCACTTCTTGGGAAAATATTTTCAATACTGCTCTGAAGGAAATATATTATTTATTAGGCAGTAGCTGTTTATGGAATGTAAAAATGTTTCACTTGAGTTCAAACAACCTGCAGTAAAATAGGGATTTATTTTCTTTCCTCATAGAGATTTTAGGGTGTCATTATTAAATTCAACTTGTCGTCCTCTTCGAGGCCTGTCAGAGAGATCATAATCACCAGCAGCAAACCTTCTGAACCAACGTTGGCACTTGTTGACCTTCAGTACAACTCCATAAACATCGCAAATTTTCTTTGTTGTCACCGTTGCATCAAATCCTTCATGAGAATGAAAAAGTATGCAACGACGAATACGATCCTGGGAAGTTACGGACGCGGTGATTTTATTACAGGTTTGTAAACAATATTATTAGAATATTTGAAACACAGGCTGCTTGACAGAGAACTGTGAAAGATCACGTGTTTCTGAAAATTCTGAAAAGAATTTTTCAAGGAGGAGCAGAGAATTTCTGCGTTCCGGACGGGAGTATTGTAACGTTCGCGGCAATAGCGTTCGAAGCAACGGTTTCTAGGTACCAGGAGGAAAGGAGGAGAGATATGAGTGAAATTCTCGAAAATACTGGCAGACCCCGGCGTCAAGGAGGACGTAAGACGAGCGGAGGGAGGGGCCCGTTATTAGAGAGGAGGAAAAAGCCGCGCTATTTCCGTCCTCCGGGGCCGCCACACTTTGATTAGATAAGCCCACCATTCGTGCTGCGGAGATTGGAATTATTGCTCTCTCTCTGCTTCACCATGCTCCACGAACACCAAAAGAGGCAATCGGCGAAGGTGTTATATCACGATCGTTCTTGTTTATTGTAATTAACCGCCTTTCCGCGACGCTATTCGGCTACCTGCCGCCGTTTCCCCGATACGCGGCCCAATTAATTACCTGAACCGCCAAACTATTCTCCAATTGTACATTCTCTCGTCGTGCGTCCCAATTGTCGTGGTCTTATCCTCCACACAGCTCGAGGAAATATTTTATTCGCCAACGAAAATTACTACGGCGAAGTAATTATTTTTCTTGAATTTTGGTGGACAAGCTTTTTGTCCAACCTTCTTGTTAAATGCTAAAATCATTTTTTCTTAATTCGGCCGCTTCGTTTGGCTCTGCGATAATTGCGGTTTGTATAAGAAATAAATTAGTCACCACAGGTTTTCCTCAATTTTTCTTTTTCGATTACAAAATTAGCTGCGATTTTCGATTGTCTGCGTCTGCAAAATGTCGCAGTTCGAATTCAATATTTAAGATTGCATCTTCCGAGTTTCAGAATAAATTGTTAGAGAGGGATGGAAGCAAATGGAACTAAAATTCTGTTAATTAGAAACTAGGAACTGAAGGTGTAAACTCACCTCAGTTCGAGAACTAAAACTGAAAATGAATTGGTAAACTAAATTTACTGATACAGACAATTTTCGAAAGACATAGTTTAATATTTTATGGGGACAGGGGTATTGAAACTGTTAGAAACAACGCTTGGACCGGTTCGTAACTGTTCCCGCCATTGCGTCACACGATCCACAAGCCAAAATGGCTGCGTCCGCTGAGAGGAAGACTCTATCTGATGGTCCTCGATTGATCGAACCAGAATCTTGAGGAACTACTGTCATTTTGCCAGCATCGTGCCATAATTATCATAAGGAACCAGACAATTACCAGGACATACGAAGGAAGGAAAAATAATGGTCCTATTAGTTAGGTTAGATTAACCTAGTTAGGTTAGATTTTCCAAAATGGTCTGCTCTGGACACACGAGATCCCTCAGAGCTACTATTCAATCAACATCAAATTATAATTTTCGAGATATCCATATTTTAAACAACACCGCAAAAATCGATGAGATCAACGAATGAACTCTAACCTTACCAGTAATGGTACTTCAGTTATTCACTCCTTCGATCTCCTTCGCTAAATTAGCTAATTCCAATGTCCACATTTCCCTCGTTGCATAAAAACCCTCCCCACTTCCTCGCAAACTCTATTTCCCAAGAGCAAAAATTTTAGGCGCAACGATCATCCCGAACCGTCCATTCCGCTTTAAAAGCACCATGTCCATTTCCTTGGATCTCCTAAACCTGCTTCTAAATTAGCTAATCCCAACGTCCACATTTTCCTCGTTGCATAAAAATCCTCCCCACTTCCTCACAAACTCTATTTCTCAAAAGCGAAAATTTTAAACGCAACTATCATCCCGAACCGTCCATTCCGCTTTAGAAGCACCATGTCCATTTCCTTAGATCTCCTAAACCTGCTTCTAAATTAGCTAATCCCAACGTCCACATTTCTGTCGTTGCATAAAAATCCTCCCCACTTCCTCACAGCCTCCATTTCTCAAAAGAGAAAATTTCCGGGGGTCGATTTTCCAAAGGAGGAGATTTTAGGCGCAACAACGATCATGCCAACCATTCCATCGCGAGGCAGGACGGGAGCAGAATGAACGGTTACGGTAGGCCGGCATCGGCGCTTCCGAGCCGTTGTTTCTTAAAACAAACCCTAATAGGACGATCGGTAGGAACGGAGGTTACAAAAGCGTTCGCGATCGGTCGTGGCGAATCGATGGGGAATCGAAGGGGATCGAATCGGCTCGGATCGGCCGCGGAATTATCCGACGGCAACGGCTCCGCCGGCGCGGAGGGCCTCCATTCTGCTTTGCTCTTCTGCTGAATGGAAACACGGTGGTATCCAAAAAGAGTGTCGGGGATCGGGTACGTTTGGGGGGCGCATTACGAGCGTCCGGTACGTGAGAAGTCGTGGGATCCGGTCGCGGAGCTGCACACGGAGGAGCTCCCTTGTTTCTGCTGGCGATCATGGTAGTCGGTAGCGAGGAATAATCTTGTAGGCATCGGTTGCCGTACCGGAGCTGACCATCTGGGCTCGCCGACAATTTCGTGCAGTTTGCGGTCGAACTTTATTTGTCGTTCGCCCTCGTGGCCGAACGTCTCTCTCTCTCTCCCTCTCTCTCCTTCTCTCTCTCTCTGTCTTTCTCCCGGCGGCACGGTCGATTTTCTCTCTTCATCGGACAGCCTTCTTCAGCCTCGTCTCCTTCGTTCCTCCCCGACGATGGAATAACAATTTGCGCCTCGGCTCCCATTCTTGGCTTCCTCTCGCGTCCACCGGCCGAGAGGAAAGCAGAACGACGTGCCACTTCTTTTGATTAGCAGACCTCGCTGCGCGAACGTTCGCGGGACCGGCTTCGATGATTTAGGCACGGCTGAATCATCTGAGGGATCCGTTAAGGGCCAAGTCTTTCAAGAGTTTTACAGAGCCAGCGGATAATTCAGAGCCACCGGATTATTTCTGTTCATAATCCTCAGCCAGTGATTTAACACATCTACCGGTGATTATTAAATAATTGTTGAAAGTACGACTTTCAGTTCAGTGGTCGTGGATGAGGATTTTTTAACCCTTGGCACTCGAGTGGCGACTATAAGGGGCGGCACTAAAAATTGCTGTATCGTTATTCAAAGTATTTTTATACATTAGTATGTTTGTTTGTAGTTAATAAATTATGGAACACTTCAGTATTGTACGAGTATACTGCATCATTTTCGTATGTACAAGATGAGAAAAGATTGTATAGAAGGGAAATATTCCAGATCGAAAGAAATGTTTTGTTTTGGAGTTCAAATGGCTTCGAGCGCAGAGGGTTGAAAATATTAAAACCCGCCATTTTGACCGGTCCCGTAAAGCTAGTGTTAAGTCGCGTCCAGTGACCTGCGACTCGAGACCGTCGAAGGTCAACTGCGCTGGAAAATATTATAACAGGATCACATATTTAATTTTTATATTCCACTAGTTCTATTCTACTGGGTTGAAAGAATTCTTTAACATTAACAGCAACAGCAACAATTCACCCTGAATTAATAAATCGAATAATCTCCTTCGGGATTATTGTATATAAAAGAAGATTTTTAAGCTTCCATTTGGAACATTGCAATTATTGAGAAGCCTATTAATAGGCTTCCGGTAGATAAAGTGCTAAGATCCATCTTGGTCTCGATCCGACGGGTCCTAAGTCTGTGAGTAAACTTGTCACATTTTTTGGTCTGTATTATCGATATCATGAATTCTGACGTCAGAAACGTGATTCAAGTTTTTGGCTTCGTTTCGGAGAGAATCAAGACAAAATATAGCTGAATTTGTAGCCGGAGATATTTTTTTTTCATCTAGAAAACTCATCCAATGGCGTAAAAATGCTAGGATAGACTACAAATGCTTGGATGCATTTGTAGGATCCCAAATCTCTGAGCTCCCTAATTTCTAGGACCCCAAACTTCCAAGCTCCCCAATTTCTAGGACCCTAAATTTCTGAGCTCTCCAATTTATAGCGCTCCTTTCTGAGCTCCCCAATTTCTAAACTTCCAAATTTCCAAGGTCCCCAATTTCTGGGACCCCAAATTTCTGAGCTCTCTAATTTCTAGGAGCCCAAACTTCCAAGCTCCCCAATTTCTAGGACCCTAAATTTCTGAGCTCTCCAATTTCTAGGGCCCCTTTCTGAGTTCCCCAATTTCTAAGCTTCCAAATTTCTAAGGTCTCCAATTTCTAGGACCCCAAATTTCTGAGCTCCCTAATTTCTAGGACCCCAAACTTCTAAGCTCCTAAATTTCTAACCTCCCCAATTTCTAAGCACCCAAATTTCTAAGCTCCCCAATTTCTTGGACCCCAAATTTCTAAGCTCTCCACTTTCTATAGCTCGATTTGTAGCTGGAGATATTTTCTAGCACGCGCTACTCTCGATTTCATCCAGAAAACTCATCCAATGGCATAAAAATGCTTGGATTCCACGGCACGCGCATCGTCAATTTTTAGCCTACTTCTAACGCTTATGTTACCAAATATCTGCATAATCTCGTCAGCTCGTGACCTACGCGCGCTAGATTGAACGTTCCTCTTTCGAACGAGCCCTTTCCCGGCGAAAAATATTCTCATACAAAGACGAAAAGTTGAGTCGCGTTAAACCATTTTTCGTCGATTTTTGTCGGTAACGTGGTCACTCTACCTTATCGCGAATCTACTTAATCTAACCTTAATCTAATCTAATCTAATCTATTCTTAATCTAATCTATGTATCTTGCCTCTTAAGTCTTGAGCGAAGGGTTGGTGATCTTTGAAGGATCCTAACTCTGTAAAACAAAATTGGATTATTGTCTATCTGTGCTTAATTGAAAAAGCAAAGTTTCTAGTTTTATATAGATCTATTCTTCCCTTTTGGTTAAGTCACTTTTACACCGGAAAACGGGCGAAACACGAAGGTGAATTTCTTTTGGTGTCTCTGAAAATTTAAAAAATTGTGTGGATTTGTTGAACAGTTTTTTTCCTGACTCAAACCGCATTAGACTCCAATTTAGGCACAGGGTTCCCTTTCGTGAGCAGTCGGACGTATCTAACGGATCCGTTAAGTCTTGACCGAGGGATTGGTGATCTCTGAAGTAACCTAACTCTGTGAAACAAAATTAGATTACAGTCTATCTGCCCTCAATTAAAAAAGCGAAGTTTCTAGTCTTATACACATTTATTCTTCTCTTTGAAGTCACTTTTCCACGGGGAAACCGGTGGAAACGCAAATGTGGATTTCTTTTGGTGCCTTTAAGAATTCCAAAAACTCTGTGGAAGTTAAAAAATTTTTCTCGCGGCTCAAACCACACTGTATTCCAAGATTGAAGTCTCCTCTTTGCGACGAGCATTCGAAAATTGATGCACGATTTTTTTCCACTGTTCTGTCGCACTCCGAAGTGAGGAAACTAGCTGTCGCCTAGATAAGCTGTTCGAGAAAGTATGCTCAAGGGTTCGTAGATTCTGCAATAATTACAGAATCTATAATAATTCTACAGTTATTGCTGTAGAATCGAATGATGGTTCCGCACCATATGGATAGATTCCGATAGCATGATGTAACCTGGAGACTCGAATTCTGGTTCTCATGGCTAGGAAAGAACCCTCGAAACGATCCCGGAAACAGGCGATGTTACGCAGCCGTAACGTAGCCGTTACGAAGTCATCTTTCCGCTAAATATCCTGCTCGATGATTATGCAACGGTTCGGGACTATGCACGTGGCGCATAATGTGCACCGCCGTATAACGATACGCGTTACACGCATATTGCGATCCGACGCAATAGCGAATCGGCCGTGTCCTCGGCTCGCTGTGTGTGCACGCGCAGCGATACTTGGCCGTCCCATAGCGTTCTATCAATTCGCCCCCGGGCTTCGTGATATGCGAGGAATGCTATTGAAGTCGATCGAGACACGGGGATTGCCCGAGTTTCTTAATTATCCCACTCTGCCCCGGCTAATTGCACAAACATCTTCCCTTAGTTGACCGGCCTCGTGCTTTCGTTCGAATCGCGATTACCGGCCCGAAGAAGATCAATTTCGGAGGGACGCTCTAAGGGCGCTTCATTCGGCTAATCATTCGATGATTCCTCTGCGCAACGCCCCCTAAGTAACCTCCTATTGGCTACTTAATTAACCCTGCACGGGTTAGGTCTGTGTAAATCCGTTGGACCACTCTGTCGAAATGTTTCAGCATCGTGCATTCATTCTTTCGCATTATATTCTTTATTGCAATATTTATGGAATAAAATAT
>CM052130.1:24975621-24992458 GCA_028454255.1 Halictus ligatus
CTATCTAAAATGTCAACAATATTATCTAAGAATAAACAATTTTCCACGTGGAATTTTTCTGATTAAAATGACACCAAACACGATCTAACTTTAACTGTATTTAATGTAACTGTATTTTAGTTAACTCTAAACGTTCGGCACGGTCACGAGAAAATACTACCCCTACACGATCTATGTCACAACACGGACCCAAGAATTGGACTTACATCAGCACATTACTGTAACGTACTAAGTAACGTTGCGTTAATCAGGACATGTCGAATTTATCAACACTAGATTTTCGGATCCAGTTAAAATTAGGGGTTCTACGATCTTCAATTCACAATTACAGTGAATTCTCGCTATATGTCACCAATCATTCATTAAATTCTTCATTTTCGAGGTTTATAAACTCTCACAAAGCAACACAAATCGATTAGTTTTCAATTTGAAAAAGTCGACTTTCGAATTCCCTAAATTCCACGATCCGGATCACTGTGTGGCCGTGAGATTCGAGATCGATCAATTAAAAACGCACGATCCATCGGAGCCGAGTGCAAACAAGACAAACGCGGAGCGCGCGCGGGTAGACGCCGAGTCAGACAGAAGTAGTCCCAGGCCGGGTCGAGGATATACAATCAGTGTGATTGTTTGACACCCCATAATCAGCGTGCTTACCCCTACCAGGTCTTTGTCTCTCGGCAGCGTTGTTCTCCGTTTCGCTCGAGCCAACGGTCCTCAGGTACTTCGGTCCGCTGCCACTGCCGGACTGCCTCATTACCCCGATCACGACTCGAGATGAGACTCTTCAAGGTAGAAGAAGACCACGAGGAGGAAGACGAGGAGGGCGAAGAAGAAGACGAGAAACGGACACGGTTATATTATAAGAGACAGGGAATAATGCTCGCTTCCCCTTTTTTCTTCACCCGGGAGACCTTCTGGCCGAGGTCGACGGCGCCCTTCCACCGGGCACGACTGCGTTTATGATCCGCGTAAACGCGTGTTCCGCTCTCGGCATTACTCGATCCTCTACCCACCGGAAACATAAGCCCCTTCGAATGGTAAATAAACGAGGATTGTTAACCGATCCTCGTCGGATATTAATCGTCGAGATTCCTGACGTGTCCGACGGTTTCAGTGGGGGTTAATCTCCTTTTTTCTGGCTGCCCGATCAATTTACGAGCTGCGTAATCTATTTTTTAACGTACGTAGGATACGTACGATTTTCTTTTTTTTTTGTTACCTTCAATCTGCTCGCAGTCGACGGGTTTAATTGTTTGGACTTCGGGGAACACAGGGGGATATTAAATGAAATTGTTGTGATCGTTTTCGGAAAAAGACTGATTCGAGCGCGGTTTTTACTGCTCTCTGTTCGATCTAGTCGTTTTATGAAAGAAAAACGAGTATTCCGAAATTTTTGAAAGTAGAAGGAATGTATTATGTGTTATTTTCAATGTATTAAAATTGTTAAGGAAAGAAACAAACTGGGGGCATTAAAGGATATTTCTATAATAATTTGGGGAAAAAGACTGAATCGAGCGAGGTTATGAAAGAAAAACGAGTATTCCGAAATTTTTGAAAGTAGAAGGAATGTATTATTATGTGTTATTTTCAATGTATTAAAATTGTTAAGGAAGGAAACAAACTGGGGCCATTAGAGGATATTTCTATAATAATTTGGGGAAAAAGACTGAATCGAGCGAGGTTATGAAAGAAAAACGAGTATTCCGAAATTTTTGAAAGTAGAAGGAATGTATTATTATGTGTTATTTTCAATGTATTAAAATTGTTAAGGAAAGAAACAAACTGGGGGCATTAGAGGATATTTCTATAATAATTTGGGGAAAAAGACTGAATCGAGCGAGGTTATGAAAAAAAAAAACGAGTATTCCGAAATTTTTGAAAGTAGAAGGAATGTATTATTATGTGTTATTTTCAATGTATTAAAATTGTTAAGGAAAGAAACAAACTGGGGGCATTAGAGGATATTTTTATAATAATTTGGGGAAAAAGACTGAATCGAGCGAGGTTATGAAAGAAAAACGAGTATTCCGAAATTTTAGAAAGTAGAAGGAATGTATTATTATGTGTTATTTTCAATGTATTGAAATTGTTAAGGAAAGAAACAAATTTCTGTTTAGATACTGTGCACTGCAATTGATGAACACAATTTTTATTGTGCATAATGGTGCGCAGTACGGTTATAATTTATAATACAAATACTGAATCAGAGTAATTAAGTAGAGGGTTGAATCAGGGATTGTTATTGCATTAAAATTTATTTGATAGTACATATTGCCTTTATATGGATCTTGCTGACCTAGAGATGTTTGTTAAATATAGTATAATATTGTGTAATGTAAATTCTGAATCAGGGCGGGCGAGGGAAGGGTTATTACAGTATTAAAATTTATTTGTCACTGTATATATTGCCTTTATACGAATCTTGCTGACCTAGAGATGTTTATTAAATATCGTATAATATTGTGAAATGTAAATTCTGAATCAGGGTGGGCGAGGGAAGGGTTATTACAGTATTAAAATTTATTTGTCACTGTATATATTGCCTTTATACGAATCTTGCTGATCTAGAGATGTTTATTAAATATAGTATAATATTGTGAAATTTAAATTCCGAATCAGGGTGGGTGAGGGAAGGATTATTACAGTATTAAAATTTATTTGTCACTGTATATATTGCCTTTATACGAATCTTGCTGACCTAGAGATGTTTATTAAATATAGTATAATATTGTGAAATGTAAATTCTGAATCAGGGTGGGTGAGGGAAGGGTTATTACAGTATTAAAATTTATTTGTCACTGTATATATTGCCTTTATACGAATCTTGCTGACCTAGAGATGTTTATTAAATATCGTATAATATTGTAAAATGTAAATTCTGAATCAGGGTGGGCGAAGGAAGGGTTATTACAGTATTAAAATTTATTTGTCACTGTATAATCTTCTCTTATGTGTCCTCGCGTCTTCAAAATAACTAATACAGTGTAACAAAATATGAACTCTGGACCATAGTGAGAGACGGGGATGAATGGAGGGGTATAAAATTTATTTGTTAATATATATTCTCTTCTGATGCTTCTCACTGACTGGAAAATGCTGCAATACAGTAAATATAGTTTAGTAATAATAATAGTATATATAGCATATATTTTAATAATATAGTAATAATAGTAAATATAATTTAATATTTTGACACACAAATGAACTTACCTTGTAACCTAATTTTTAATGCAGTACTGTTTGTATTCGTAAAGTATTCGTACAACAATAAATTTGACACAAAAGTACGTAAAACTGTTGTTTACTAATTATTCTTTTATAAGCAATGAGTATTAACATATTCTAGGATATTTATAGAATAGATGCAGAAAAAAATGATTTGCCTGTATAACTTACAAAATTAACAAGAAAAAACACAAAATCGACAGAAATACACAAACAATAACTATTCGTACAGTTCTTATTTTAATAATTTATAATGTAAACATATCATATCGAGGATCGTGAATCGTCGATCGTGGTCCTTCGTGGATCGTCAGTATGTTTGTCAACATTGGTGACATCAGTAGCATTGAGAGTTTCGTAGTATTATCAGTTACAGTTTAGAAATGGGACGAAAGCGAGCGGAAACTACAATAGCAGAAAGAAAAATTATTGTTAATTCGCGTAATCAATGTAAAAGTTTGGCAGAGATTTCACGCATTCTAAGTAGACCTCGATCTACGATACAAAGCATAATTCATAAGTACGGACTTCGAAAAACACTGAAAAATAACGCAAGAAGTGGAGCGTCCAAGGAAATTTAACGATCATACTGGCCGAGTTATTATTCGAATGGTGAAGCAAAATCCAAAAATAAGTGCAATAAAACTAGTTGAACACCTTAAAGATAATTTAAATACGGATATATCTGTTGGTACTGTGCGCAGTTTTTTACAAAATGAAGGATATTATGGTGGGGTAGCCAGGAGAAAATATTTCGTAAGTGAAACGAGTAGAAAGAAAAGATTACTATTCGCAAATAAGTAGTAGGGTAGGGAGTAGTAGTTTGGATTCGAGAGACACATGGGGGGAGAGGGTATTAAATATTTTTATAATAATTTGGGGAGAAAGACTGATTCGAGCGTTCTGGGATCGAGTTATTTAAAGTCGCAAGAGGCTGGGATTGCTAGCAAGGGACAAAAGCATCGGGAGTGCGTCTCTTTACCTATTTACGGGAGGGTAATTGAGACGGGGTCCGAGGAGTACGAAAAAGAGACAGGGTAAGAGGCAGAAGTTGTCGAAGAAGATGGCGGAAGAGGGGCGATTCCCGCGATTCCCACGTGCCTCCGCGGAATAGCGGAGAATGCGGCTACCTTTCTGGCTGTTTCTCGGCCTTTTTCCCCACCTTATACTGATTGTCCCGCAGTACTTTCTTGCCTCGCAGTGGATTTTGTCCGTCGCCGGCTTAATGGAAGGCCAGTGCGTGCGCCTGCACGGAATCATTACTCCCCCTTCGAGGGGATTTTAGCTAAACGCAGCCGCCGCCGACTGATAAACCTTTGTCGTTTAATACCAGCCCCCGGAGAATTCTATTCGAAACTCAAATATTCGTTCTCCGAGTCCTAGACATCCTGAAACTATTTTATTAAAAACTTTCGACGAGTTCTGTTCGAATTAAAAGCCCGAAGAATCATTTTTTCGGCGCTCCGAGGTCGAGTGTCATTTTATGTCTGTCGAAGCTTGAAATACGAGTGCGGTTACAGAAACACCGTCAAGCAATTATACAATTAATACTGCGCAAATTAAATTGGGGCACAGTGGATACTGGATTGAAGTAGCCGGAGTGGATTGTATGTAAATATGTTGGCATGATTAATGGTATTTAATTAACCCTTGGCACTCGAATGGCGACTGTAAGGTGATACTAAAAATTGCTATATCATTATTCAAAATATTTTTTACATTATTAAATTTGTTTGTATTTAATAAATTACTGAACATTTCAGTACTGTACGAGAAAATTGCATCATTTTCGTGTGTATAGCATGGAAAAGTATGTATAGATGGGAAATATTCCAGGTCGGAAGAAATGTTTAGTTTTAGAGTTAAAAGCGTGTGGCAAGAAATGTGGAAAATTGTTTATTCTTAGATAATATTGTTGACATTTTAGATAGAGACTCTAGATAGAATTTTTGAAATGTTCATTTCTAAGAAATATATTACTACAGTTTATAATATAAATTCCAGATCGGAATGATTAAGTAGAGGGTTGAACGAGGGGTAGCTAATGTAATAAAATTTATTTGGCAGTACATACCATATTCATGCGAGTCCTGCTGACCTAAAAATGCTACTACATATAGTTTAACAATTTTAGAACATAAATTCTGGATCGGAGGGTGAAACAGCTCATGAATGAGGGCTTGTTATTCTATTAAAATATATTTGTTCGAAAAGTTTTCCTATGAGTGCTCCTAGCTTAGAACTGCTTACTAAATATAATTTAATATCGCAACATATAAATTCTGAACCTGAGTGTAATATTTTGAACCATATTACAATACTATAGGTTACAATATAAATTCAAGATCAGAATGATTAAGTAGAGGGTTCAACGAGAGGTTACTAGTGTAATAAAATTTATGTTGCATATTGGGTTAATTTTCTTTGTTCAACGATTGGGAAAAATTCTGAAAAAAATCTGAAGCATTGTAACTAGTTAGATACAGGTTCAGGAATTTTTTCCGATTTTTTACTCTTGAAATTTCAGCTAGAAAATTCGGAATGTGCTGAAATTCGACGAAATATAAATTTCCTACAGAAGTTACATCAGAACACAGTTTTTACAATTTTACAAAAGTATGCACGATGCGATCTAGCACTGTGCTTAAATCAGATGGCATCACTTTATAAGATACATAAACTAATTTCTCAAAATAACAAATGCCACAATAATAATAACGTGAACTGTGTACAAAAATAGTTTAAGATACCGCATGAACCTCTTCATTGAAGCTCATATTACAATAAAAGTTGTATGAAGTCTGAATGGACACAGTCTTGTCACTGTTACAAAGCAATAAATCTTCTATTATTAATTCTAGTATTAAAAATCGTGTTCGATCTAGTTTACGATTAAATTGTATCGGAACTGGTTTACAGGACCTATATCCCATATTTTACAATGACAAATCCTCTTAGCAGTCCTTAAAACAAAATGTTTTACATGGAAAGCGTCCATTGGGACGATCCACGACCAACGCCCAGGAGTTCAACAGCGATTGTCGTGGGAAAAGCATGAATGCGTTCGAATGAAGGGTTCGATTCAATTCACCCTCCTCCCAGGAGCGACTCCCGTGCCAAAACTCGTCTGTCTCGTCCTAGATGCTCGATCTCGATCCCTCGGACAGTCTCCATTCGCGAAACAAGAAAAATAAATTTCGCATCACCCTCTGCTCGCATGTCAACTTCCACTTGCTCTTCATTCCGCTTTACTCTGTTACAATTTCCACTTTACTCTGCATTAGCCCTCGATAATCAATGTTAACCAGCTGGCGGTATCACTGACAAGTTCACAATAAAAACAGAATCGCCCCAAAAATTCTCTCGAAGAATTTATTTCAGCAACAGGCCAACATTACCCTGTCTCCTGCAAACTCCCCGAATACATTATAATTTTAAATAGCGAGATGCAGAAAATTAATTTGATTTTATGTATGTATCTCATACATGACACTGGTAGCGAAGGTATGAATGACACCTAACGTTCAGATTGCGGATCCTGATGCAAAATACAATTTTTATACATCAATTGCAATCTATAGGGGCTAACTAAAAATTTCTTTTGCTCATTAATAATCTTTATGATTTCAAAAATATTATATCGACATTCTTAAACTCTTTTAATCTTCGAACTGTTTTGAATTATACATTTCTGTCCTAAATGCATAAAATCTAGTCATACATAGGTCTACTAATGCAGTCTACATAAGTGTACTAATGTTGCAGAGCAGAGGCTCAACTGTTTTAGATTTAATGGATCCTATTAGAATATTCTCCTAATTGGATTACAATTAAATTAGCTGATTTGATGGATTTATGGCAAAAATGTGTGGAAACGAAAATACGAAACAGTGAGAAGAGCTGAAAGTCTCTATTTCGCTGATTCCTCTCACCGCTGAGCTGAAGAAATATGCAAAGAAAAATTCGGATGACCATAATTCAGGATGTCAGGGGTCGAATCGGGAGGATCGGGGGTCCGGCAGTCGGGTTGGCTTGAGGAAGAAGTAGTTTCGGTGCCGTAGGCGACGAGGATCCTCGGCCGGTCGCGTTCCGTCGCGGGAAGCCCGACGAAAGCTCTCGGAGCTTCCGCAAAGTGGAATTTCAGAAATCCCTCGGCTATGCGGCGCTCGGTGAAGTTTATCGCCGGCTGTCGGTTTATCGCGTATCCTGGTGGTACAACATCCTTCGTGTCCGTCCAATCAGGCGCGCACTCGCCGGACGGCTTAAGGAAACCCGCGGTGACCGCTTAGGCCAGACCGCGATAATAACCGGCCGCGGAGTCGGACCGTTCCGTTTCCACGTGTCCCCTACTTTTTCTGAAACGCGGCACTCCTCCCGGGAGCTTTCCGCAGATAACCGGAAGCTCCCTTCTTTTTTTCCCGGGTCCCGGTAAATCCCGGCCCGGCTCGGCGACTTCCGGTTAACCGGCGACCGGAACTGCGGTGGGACCCGACGTCTTTGTCGCTTTCGCGATCTCGGGGAATTTCCCTTCGCTGCAACAGCAGTCGATCTTTCCTTTCGTGGATTTCAAATTTCACGATTCGAAACTGTAGAGATCGCGCGGGTTATTTTTGGTGCCTCGTTCGTTCTTTCGATATTTTCACATCGAATTTTTTAGCGTTCACACAGTCGTCGATATTAAGGGTCACTGCTGTAGCTCCTGCTCCACGCGTCATTAATTAAGCCAGAAATTGAACGAGTTATTAGGTCAGTGATGTTTGTTGGCTATCAATTTTCTTTATGCTTTTAGAATCTCTAAACCGAGTCAAAAATCACTGACGTGGCAGTTAACCTGTTAAGGAACGATCAAATTAAACAAAGTCTTATTTTCATTGACCTTTTGACGAAAAGTTCGTCGATTTAATAGTACTTGCTGCAGCATTGTACACTGTGGTATTGTTTTAGGAAAATATAAAACGGACGACAGAAGTCGAGCCTGCGTCGATATTTTGCTTGCGATTTTCCTAAGAAATCTTTTCGAATTAATATTTGGCAGAAGAGTGATCGAGCTTCGTTTAAACGCGGTATAGTGATTAAGGAGTCTATTCGGGTGATTGATAGCCTAGTTAAGAGTGGAACCGATATCGATGAACTTTTTCGAGCCTTCGGTCTCCGAAAAGTGTTCTCTCGGCGAATTAATTGAGTTCTTCGTCGATTATGGAAGTTTCGAGTTTTATGGGGGGCCGCGATTGGAGGTGGGGGGGGGGGATAAGTGCCATAAGACGTTGCAACAGTCGCGGCCCGTCGCGAACGATGGTGCCGACGGATTTACGAGTTTAATTAAGTTCTGCGGTCGCGTTTGTCATTTTAGCGTTCATCGTAGGCTCGTTTGGCTCTCCTACGCTCCCTGCCCTAACCGAGAATCGCGATAAACAGAGGTTCAGGTTCACAAAAATCGGATTGATCGTCCCCGGAACGTGACGGTGATGTTCCCGAAAGTATTTTCCAGGAAGCGCAACGAATCCGATCTGGAAAAATTCGATTCGCGGTTTCCGGGTAGTCGAAGGATTGTTTAGCGCGAAGATTAGACCGGCGACGGAAGCCGAGGTGTTAATTACACGTTTTCCTAATGTGTCACGGATCCTTTGGAATTCCCATGGCGAGCATAAGCCGCGTACGTTAATAACCTGCTGATAGGGAACATGATAGGGGTCGCCGTTGCTGCGAGGGAGTCTCGCGAAAGGAGTGTATGTGACACTTTCCTAATTGCCTGGCAACTTCCCCCGTCGCCCTTTAAGAAAGGTAACCCTTATTCTACTCCCGTTGTTACCAGACCTCAGACGTTTCCGAGTCTGCTTGTTCGGAGACGCGAAGAAACTCTACACCGTCTGTGTATCATTCGGTGACGCTGCACACACTCTCTCCGAACGAGTCCGCGATTTCTCTTCTTCGTGATTCACCCCCGTCCCCCACACACACTCCGATCCGGGATTTATGATTCAAAATATTACACTGTACTCGGCAAGCATCTCCAAGTCGAGGTGAGACTCGTTCGAAAATAATATATCCCCAAGCAAATTTTATACAGTTGCAACCCCTCTTTCATCCCCCTTCCTCACCCTCTGTGGTTCAGAATATATATTTTGCAATATCAACGCTTTGCTCTCGAAGCTATTTTAACTCCAAAACGAAACATTTCTTCCGACCTAGAATATTTCCCTTCTATATATTTTTTTCTTTTCATGTTATACATTCGAAAATGGCGGAGTTTGCTCCTTCTGAGATGTTTAGTAATTTATTGAACACAAACAAATTTATTTTTCACAAAAATATTTTCAATAATGATACGGCAATTTTTAGTGGTGCATCACAGTCAACATTCGAGTACAAAGGGTTAAATTATATTTAGTAAGCAATTCTAAGTTAGGAGCACTTTTCTATCAAATATATTTTAATAGAGTAATAACACCTCAATCCTGGTCGTTTCACCCTCCAATCTAGAATAACCATAAAACTATAATAATTAAACTATATTTAGTAAGCATTTTTAGGTCAGCAGGACTCGCAAGAAGGTGGTATATGTTAGAGGTACCCATAAGTCACTATTTACAAAGAATTTGTTTTGCCTTCAGTTCTGTACCGAACGTTGAAACACGTATTCTTATACAGTTTTCGGTAAAGCAGCCTGTGTTTAAAATATTCTAAAAAGTATGATTCTTTTTTACAACCCTCTAATAAAATGGCGGCGTCCATACCTTCCGAGAATCGTATTCGTCATTGCATACTTTTAGGGGGATTGGACATTTGCAGGAAAGATGGCAAACTATAATGATGGAGATCATATAATAAATTAAGAAATAGAAACTTGAATTTACTACAAAGTTTGTTTTGGATTTCAAAGTACAATTAATGCCATACTACTTCCATCGAGTTCTGCGGTATCTTAAACTATTTGTCTACACAGTTTCCGTTATTATTATTGTGACATTTGTTATTTTGAGATATCAGTTTATGTATCTCATAGAGTAATGCCATCTGATTTAAGCACAGTGCTAGATCGCATCGTGCACACTTTTGTAAAAATGTAAACTATGTTCTGATGTAACTTCTGCAGGAACTTGATATTTCGTCGAATTTCAGCACATTCCGAATTTTCTAGCTGAAATTTCAAGAGTAAAAAATCGGAAAAAATTTCTGAACCTGTATCTAACTAGTTACAATGCTTCAGATTTTTTTCATAATTTTTCCCAGTTGTTGAACAGAGAAAATTAACCCAATATCCAACATATCCCCATTGAAAGATGGCAAACTGTCCTTGATAATGACGGAGACTATAAATTAAGAAATAAAAACTTGAATTTACTACAAAGTTTGTTTTGAATTACAAAATAATTGATTACGTATCAGTCCCCCTAATAAATAATCTCAAGTAAATATCCCTCAAGAATAATTTTTCTTGATATTTGCATTTTAATAAAACAAGAACATATTTTCTGTAAAGACAGAAATAAAAAGTAATTTTTTCATATATCCGATGAAATAATTCCTGAGAAGTAAAGAATTTTTATATTGACTAATTATGGTGTCCCTCTAATAATTTATAATTTAGACCTCCATTCGATTAAATTAGAATGTAATTCATAATTGCAATTGCAGTACTATTATATAATACTTTGTAATTAAATTACATAATATAGCGTTACGTATAACGAACGAGGACGAAGAATAGAGAAACACGTACAGTGAATTCTCGATATATGTCAGCAACACCGGTCTAGCCAGCGTCATGTATCGTCCGGACTTTCTCCAACTTATTTGTGGCATTTTGCTGATTAAAATGACACCAAACACGATCTAACTTTAACTGTATTTAATGATTTAATTGACGGTACGTAGTGCACCTTCTGTTCTCTACGTTCGGCGCGGTCACGAGAAAATACTATCCCTACACGATCTATGTCACAGCACGGTCCCAAGAATTGGACTTACATCAAGACATTACTGTAACGTACTTAGTAACGTTGAGTTAATCAGGACATGTCGAATTTATCAACACTAGATTTACGTGTCCAGTTAAAATGAGGGGTTCGAAGGATGGCAAACTCTCCTTGACAATGATGGAGATTATATAATAAATTATGTAATAAAAACCTGAATTTACTACAAAGTTTGTTTTAGATTTCAAAATAATTGATTACTTATGAGTCCTCCTAATATTATAATAGAGTAGTATTATAAGGTATCACTGTGCAATATTGCTCAAAAATAATTTTTCTCTATATTTGCATTTTAACAAAACAAGAGCATATTCTTCGAACACAGTAATAAAAAGAAATTTTAGTAAAGAATTTTTATAAATTTTCTGGCGCACGATTTACAAATCAGAGACGGTGGCTTTTTGCTTCGGCCGTGATAAATGAATGATAGGTTGCCCGAGATTTTTCTGGGATAATGAGGCGGCAGATTGTTTAACGGCGCCCCGTAAACAAATTCCCGGAGGTTCGTGACCCGCGGAGAGGTTTCGACGGGAATGCCGGGACCGGCTGGCACGTCGGCCATCGCCGAAAATCGGGGCGTCCAGCAATCAGGGATACTCGTTCAAATCGATTTGAGATGATCGAGGGACAATCTCGAGAGAGCAAATCGATCGAGGTCGATCCGCCGGCTCGAAACGTCGAAAGAATTGAGAGCCGGACGAGCGAACCGAGAAAGCGGTTCACGATCCAGAGGATCCAGCTCCGAGGGATATCGTCATCCTACCGAAACATCGAAGCAAAAACGCTCGAAAATCTCCCCGGGGAAAAAAAGCCTCCTGCTCTTTTTGCAATAACAATTTGCTGGCTAGCCGATCGAAGAAACTGAAAATCGCTCGGGCCGTTCCTACCGTTCCTTTTGCCATTAACTTATTTGCCGGCTGGTCTTGTTTTTGTTGACGAAGAAAATTGAGGTTACTCGTTCATTAAATCTAATTAGGTATTATCTCGAACTAGGTACGATAATTGGCCTCGATAATCTCAATTTAAAATTGCAATCGATTTTCTTCACCGTGTTGAATTTATCTTTAGCGTATTTAGTCTCCCAGAATGTAATTTATAATTTCACTATATTTTTCTGTGAAATTTTACATCGCAGGAAGACTCGTGTGCTTTTTTGCTGTTGCGATTTCTGCGACATGATCGAGCATAATCGGTCAAACGGACTGATACATGGTTCCCTGGAATTTCCGGATTCCTTGCGAAATCATGGCAGCGTCGGGAGATCAGGTGCTTCCCTCGGGATCGTCGTGGCTTGTGAAAACAGTGAAAATTATAATCTTTACCTAAAAAAAAAATAAAAAAAAATCAAGATAGAAACCTCTTCTTCTCGTTGAAACTCAAAGTCGACAAAATAAAATTAAAAATGCACTGAACCATCGCTACAATTTTTAATATACATTCTAAAATATTAAGCACAGTATTTTTATCGTGACTCAAGCATGATCCAGGATTTCTGGAGAGAAGTCATGGATGTGTAATCGTTTTAATTTCTGTGAAGGTTCGTTGACCGAATTAGCGAACGTAAACTGGCTAAACGTGACAATTGAGCATCAAAAAAGGAACGTTCACGGGACCAGATCAGTCGAACAGGAAAAGAGACATCGGAATTTCTTTTTTCGCGATCGACGCAAAAAGTGGAGCAATGCAGATCGAATTCGCGTAGCAATTTTCCCTCTTATCCATCCGAAACGGTGGTCGCAACGCGCGGTCGACGATCCAAAGTCTCGAGGAAGAGGTTGCTGGTTTCGCAGAGTTGCAACTGGTTAGTATGGTAATTCGTTGACCGTTTCTGTGAATCCGGACGACTACAAGAAACGCGGGTCCCTCACATTCTTCTGGCAACGATCCGCGCGAGCTCAGAATTTAAGAGCCAAGACTCCGTAAATTCGCGATAAGGTAGAGTGACCACGTTACCGACAAAAATAGGCGAAAAATGGTTTGAAAATGGCTGGTTCGCGTTTCCTTATAAAAATGGAAACATGGAATTTATTTAGACTGTGAACGTCTCTTATTATAATTAGACTGAGGATCCTCATGCTGTATAAACATTGTCAGATTATAATACACTTCTTCTCCCGTATAAAACGTTACCTCTGTCTTTATTGTTTCAACAATTATAAAATAGATAGCCAATGATTTCATCATGGTAGATTGGCGATAAGGTAAAGCTACCACGTTACCGACAAAAATAGGCAAAAAATGGTTTTAATATGGCTGGTTCGTGTTGCCTTATAAAAATGGGAACATGGAATTTATTTAGATTGTGAACGTCTCTTATTATAGTTAGACTGAGGATCCTCATGCTGAGTAAACATTGTTAGATTATAATACACTTCTTTTCCCGTATAAAACGTTAGCTATGTCTTTATTGTTTCAACAATTATAAAGTAGATAGCCAATTATTTCACCATGGAAGATTGACGATAAGGTAGAGCCACCACGTTACCGATAAAAATAGGCGAAAAATGGTTTCACGCGCCTCAACTTTTCTCCCTTATATGAGAATATTTTTCGCTGGGAAAGGGCTCGTTCGAAAGAGGAAAGTTCAATCAAGCGCGCGAAGGTCATGAGATGATGAGATTATGCGGATATTTGGTAATATAAACGTTAAAAGTAGGCCAAAAATTGAGGATGCGCGTGCCGTGGAATCTAAGCATTTTTATGCCGTTGGATGAGTTTTCTGGATGAAATCGAGAGTAGCACGAAAATATGCTAGAAAATATCTGCGGCTAATAATTGAGCTATAGAAATTGGAGAGCTTAGAAATTTGAGGTCCTAGAAATTGGGGAGCTCAGAAATTTGGGAGGTTGGAAATTTGGGTGCTTAGAAATTTGGGAGCTTGGAAATTTGGGTGCTTAGAAGTTTGGGGTCGTAGAAATTGGGGAGCTTAGAAATTTGGGAGATTGGAAATTTGGGTGCTTAGAAATTGGGGAGCTGAGATATTTGGGAGCTTAGAAGTTTGGGGTCCTAGAAATTGGGGAGCGTAGAAATTTGGGAGCTTAGAAATTTGGGAGCTCAAAAATTTGGGTGCTTAGAAATTGAGGAGGTTAGAAATTGGAGAGCTTAGAAATTTGGGGTCCTAGAAATTGGGGAGCTTAGAAATTTGGGTGCTTAGAAATTGGGGAGGTTAGAAATTTGGGTGCTTAGAAATTGGGGAGGTTAGAAATTTGGGAGCTTAGAACTTTGGGATCCTAGAAATTTGGGATCCCAGAAATGCATCCTAGCATTTGCCGTGGAAAAATGCTTTCTGGATGAAATCTACTATTTACTATTCTAACTTCCACCTAATTACTAATTTTTGTTCTAAGTGCATAAAATTCGCAGTCTACCTATCACTATTGTTCCCAATTCAACCCGTGACAATTGACTTGCAGATAAAAGAATTTATATTCAATCAGAAACTCATTTGTTGCACAAATCGACAGTATTCTTATTTAATTTTACGCTCTCAAAATCCTTGCTTTTCGTGCCAAAAGATCTGCGATCTGCAAATCGTTATTAATCGTTAACGCGAGCTCTTAACGAACAGCGGTCGGGGAAGAATGCGTCTTCGTATGATGTATTACTTCTGAAGTAACGACGCCAATTAAAAACCCACAAATCGAGCTCTTGTTACTTAACAAGAAAAATATTAAGCTCTTAAAGAGACAGGATACTCGAAACGCTGAAGTTGTTTAATAGTTACCCACGGTTAAAGGAGAAATAAACGAGTTAATTGCGCTAATTGTCCGCGATCTCCGCGGTGGATCCGAGTTGCCTTCTTTACGTGTTGCGATCGTACAGGAGATCTTGTAGATCGTTACGAACCTGGATATCGACGGCTGGATCGTTACAGTTTACGCCCAGCGGCAAGTAATTCAATTTGACCCCGGTATTGTTCGACATCTAATAAAGGAGACGAAAAACGAGAGAGAGAGAGAGCGAGAGAGAGAGAGGGAGAGGGAGAGGGGACGAGTAGATAGACGACGAGCCGAAATCATCCGCAGACAAAATGAGAGAGGATCTCGGAGAGATCGACGCGAGGATCCGTGCCCTCTCGAGCGTGGATCACGTAACTGCCTCCACCTCCTCGATCCTCTACTTCTCTCTTGTTCCACGCTTGCTTAGCCTCCTCCTCTTCTTCCCTATTTTTTTCTCCATTCTCTCTCTCTCTCTCTCTCTCTCTCCCTCTCTCATTCTCTCCCTCTCGCTTTATAGACACGACCCAGCCAATGTACCGGCTCGGATGTTACGAGTACAGGGATTTCGTGTACCAAGAAAGAAAAAACGAAAAAACCAGAAGACGAACAGCATCGGCTGGCTTCCTTTCGATCCTAATTCGTCTACCTCGACGGTGTACTTCCGTTCACCATTCCCGAAGCCCCCCTCGCCGCCTCTTTGTCCACCCGACCATTCAGACGATCCTCTGGATCACTCCTGCCCTGCTCCATATTCTCAGGATCTTCCCGGAACAATTCATTCTCTGAAAACAATTTGCCGGCCAATAAATGCAATCAAACGAGACTCACTCGTTCATTTTTAGGAAGTTCAATTCAGAAATTTTGTAATTTGACCCTAAGAAATTGTTAGGGGGATCTATAAGTAATCGATTATTTTGAAATCTAAAACGAACTTTGTAGTAAATTCTAGTTTTGATTTCTTCGTTTATTATATAATCTCCGTTATTGTCAAGGACGGATTGCCATCTTTCCAACAAATTTTCAATCATATGATCATATGAACCTTCTGACCAAAAAATGCTTACTAAATATAGTTTAATATTCCAAAACGTGTTTTCTGTATCGGAGGGTGAGACGGCCTAGGATTGAGGGGTTCTATTAAAATATATATAAAAATAAATATAATATATAATTGATTACGTATGGGTACATCTAATATTTGGAAATTGCTTCGAACATTTTCATTAACACTAGAACGACCGGAGCAGTCACAAAATCAAACTTTTTTCGAGTTTTGCAATATCTGTTCAGTGATTCTTATACACTTTCTCATCAAATCCGAGTCTACAATCTTTGTCTACAATCAAATCCGAAAGCAGAATTGCTCTATCGCGCAACCTTTTCGAAAAAATATTGGTTTTTGGAAAAAATGCACGATTTTGATAAAAAATGACGTGCTGCGCAAAAACTAAACACGCGAGAAAGTCCAAGTTTGAGACAAGGGATAGAGGGGACTTTCCTCTACATATCCATATAGCTAATTATATTTGTATGTACTTCCTAATAGTTGTAAATGGTTGTTAAAGTTTGAAAATGTTCCGACGCGGGTACATTGTACGCTCTATTTTTCTATTTATGTGAAAAATCCTTTATCTAGCAGGAATTTACTATACAGGAATGCATTGCGTGATTCTTCGAGAATGCAATTCTGCTTTCGGATTTGGTTTTAGAACGACAAAGTTTAGAAGAATCACCCAACGGGTATTGCAAAACAATTTTGTTGTTGGACAGTGTAATTGATTACTTATGGGTACCCCTAATAATTATTCGGTCTTCAGAGAAGATATCAGTGATTCATATATTAAACACGCTGTCCATTCCAGTCGGAGATAAGTTACAATTTTATTTGTTAAGAATTATTGACGAAAGATTTAC
>CM052130.1:24999240-25017051 GCA_028454255.1 Halictus ligatus
TAAATTTTATTATTCAAGTATTTGGTAATTTATGGGATATTATTAGGCAAATTCTGTTATACAAGAAATTAGGGATTATAGGAATTTAGTAATTCAGAGAAAATTATTATATAAATTCTGTTATACAAGAAATTATGAATTATAGGAATTTAGTCATTCATAAAATTGGAAATTGAATAAAGTAAATAAAGGAAATTTGGGAAATTATTACATAAATTTTATTATTTAAGTATTTGCTAATTCATAGGAAATTATTACATAAATTCTGTTATACAAGAAATTATGAATTATAGGAATTTAGTAATTCGTAGGAACTTATTACAGACATTCTATTATTGAAGAAATTTGGAATTACAGGAATTTAGTCATTCATAAAACTGGGAATTAAATAAAGAAAATAAAGGAAATTGGGAAACTATTACATAGATTCTATTATTTAAGTATTTAGTAATTCATAGAAAATTATTACATAAATTCTATTATTCAAGAAATTAGGAATTACAAGAGTTTGGTCATTCATAAAATTAGAAATTGAATAAAGTAAATAAAGGAAATTGGAAAATTATTACATAAATTTTATTATTCATGAAATTAGGAATGATAGGAATTTAGTAATTCATAGGAACCTATTAGATACATACTATTATACAAGAAATTGGGAATTATAGGAATTTAGTCATTCTTACAATTAGAAATTAAATAAAGGAAATAGATGAAATTGAGAAATTATTGCATAAATTTTATTACTCAACTAATTGGAAATGGTAGGAATTTGGTAATTCATAGGAAATTATTACAGAAATTCTATTATTCAAGAAATTAGGAATTATAGGAATTTAGTCATTCATAAAATTAGAAATGAAATAAAGGAAATAAAGGAAAATAAAAAATTAGTACATAAATTTTATTATTGAAGTAATTGGAAATTGTAGGAATTTGGTAATTCATAGGAAATTATTACATACATTCTAGTATACAAGAAATTAGCAATTATAGGAATTTAGTCATTCAAAAAATTGGAAAGTAAATAAAGGAAATAAAGGAAATTGGGAAATTATTCCAGGAATTCAGTAATTCATAGGAAATGATCACATAAATGTTATCCAAAATTTCCTTTCATTCTAATTATAAATAATTAATTCGTTTACGACGGTACACTTACAGTACATTCAATCCAATATATTTCTTGCACAAATGGATCGGTATACTTGACTGTCACATAATACTTAAATTAATTTTTATTTCACTGAGGATTTTTGAGGTTGTAACTTAAACTTTCAGCCTCGTGGAGGAGAAAAATTTCCGGATTTTTTCCGTTCGAGTAGCAGGCAGTTTTTAAAGCAGAAAAACGTTGTCGGCGACATTATTCGTCCATCGCCAAGGGAAACAGCAAAGAGAGAGGGTGGGGGGGGGGGGGGGGAAGTTACACGGAATAAAAATGTTGGGACAGAAACACCAGCGATGCGTACGCCGACAATAAAAGTCTCTCGCGGCTGTAACTACAAAAGTGAAAAGTTTCGTGCAGGCGACAGATGGCTCCAACATGTGCAACGAGTTGCAAGGCATTCGATAAATAAAAAACCATGCGCGCGCAAAAGAGAGAGAGAGAGAGAGAGAGAGAGAGAGAGAGAGAGAGAGAGAGAGAGCAAACTGCCGCGAAGTTTGACGTTCGTTGTGTTCTGCCGTGATAAAAACTGCGTATCGTTGCTCGCGTACACGAAACGCTGTATCGCATGAATTTTTCAACGCTGGTGTGCAAACTTTATCAAACCATTTAGCCACGGACAACAGAAACATTGTTAAATGTACTCTCGGTATTGAAAGCTGTATTTTACAAAGGGAAATCGACGTTCGGAAAAATTGAAAACGACCTATCGCTTTAACGGAACGATGAAATTACTTCGTGCAATTTATACAACTCCGGGACCCTCGAAGAAATGGTAAAAATAGATTTTTTAATCGAGTCCTGCACTTCTCGATTAATTGGAAAGAAAATCGAAAATGGAATATCAGGTTCGGGGAACAACGAAGAAATTGTTTAAATTCCACTGCTCGAGGAATGATATAAATATTATTTTTAAATTCTTATAATATTCTTTCATGCTCGGGGATGTTCGAGAAAAATTTTGCGATTTTTAGAATGTGCATTTATTTTAAAAATTGGGAGAGGAATGTTGCTTTAATGGAACAATGAGATGCAAGAAATTCCGGAGCTTAATAATTTTTGAAAAATACTAGATTCCTTGTACTTCCATTTTACAGTCACAATGTTACAAAACATTGCATTTCGGAACGCAGATCGGTCGAAAATATATTTTTAATGGAACGTAGAATGGCCACTGGTCGAGGAGAAAATGGTGCAGTAAGGAAAATTAATTTTACAACGTGAATCGGTTGGGAAAGAAAACATTTTTATGGAATTAATGCTGACCAATATTTGTTAAAAAGTTAATGAAAATTTGGTGATGGAATGATGTTCGGACGTATGTGGATGGTGGTGTCAGGAGAGGGGGAGTAAAGGAGGGGGTGTTTAGATCGATTTTTCTCGAATGAATCGACGCCGGCAGGGTATTGATCGGCCAGGTCAAAAATTGATTTCACTGGAAATCATCGAATCCCCCAGCTGCGTCTATTCTTTAATGGCCAATCGGCGCGTGCAGCATAAAGGCACACGACACCACTCTCCCAGCTGCCGGAAGTATACATCTGCCGGCTTTTACCAATCGTGGCCAAGGAGCATGGCCCACCTTTCCACTTCAGCGGATGCGTTTCTGAATTACATCGCGATTAAATCCTGCTATCAGTCGCTGTATCAAATCCTCGCTTCATCTTGCCCCCGTGACAAGAACGGTCAAACCAAAAAACAAAAATTAATACCCTCGCGAAACAAGCAGAAGCATATCGGAATTTTTTAATTCGAATTCTGGCGAGGTTTTACTGATGGGACGAGTTTTTGACAAATTTTTATCTTAGAGTGACACAATTTGGGAAGATCGAAAAGTTAATTCTCCCAAGCAAGGAAAGTTCCAAAAAATTCTCGAGAACAGAGATTAATATTCTACCAAAATGGTGGATTCATGTATTAATTTTTCTTAATTTTTCTTCTTCTATTAATACTTCTTCTGTATTAGAATATTTTCATTTTATTCGTCCGAATCTGATGCGATTTCCACGTAAAATATTTAAATGTTTAAATCTATTACATACAAATTTGGAATGTAACAAATATTTCTGTAATACTTTTTGTAATTCCTTGTAATTTCGATAATTTCTAGTGGTGCTTCAGAGTCGCCACTCGAGTGCAGAGGGTTAATTTTTGGAAGGGTTTCGTTGACGGGAGGATTTTTCAAGGAATTTTTATAGTGAAAAGAGGAGATACCGAGAGAAAGCTGATATTGAGATGGAGGGGGTAGAAAGGGAACCTCCGTTTCGGAAAATCAGAAACATCTGCCAGGAAACACTGATCCTTGATTAGGGACAGGCTCGTGCTGAACACCTTGGCTGCGCAGTTGTCGGACCTTCGAACGATAGAAGGGAGCTGAATTCGTGAACAAAGGGACAGCGATGGCCGCGACTTAGAAAGTTTGTTGATAGACTCTGTCCCTTTCACATTGTTCTTTTCCCTCGTTGACACGCCCGCCATTGTCTTTCACAAGTAAATCCTCAATTCCATTTACACTTTGCAAAAATGAACCAAACATTGTATCATAAACGATTTTATTCCACAGAAAATAAGTACCTACTGAGGACAAATGATAAAATTATTACACAATGATATACACACAAACCTTTAGTCCATAAAATGCACTTAAGTAAAAATTTTTCATGAGGAAAAACACTGCCAGGACAGTCGAATACTTTTTCGCAAATTAGTAGATAAGATTTAACCAGTTAACTGTGGAATGTACACTTCACATTTATTCTTGTTTGATACCATAAACTGAAGAAAATTAATATTTTAATGTGTCAACATTTATGGACATGTCCATAGTGTATAATGTACTGAGTATTATCCACAACATTTACGTCATCATAATTCTAGGAACGAAAACGTAATAATATTTGTATTGTGATCCGCAAATAGGACAAAATGATAGAACGCGTAACGAAAAACTTGAAATGTAAAACAATTAATTAATAAACATTAAACCTCAATATTTTGTAGAACCTCCTTTACATCTAATGAGTTCAATCATTCTGTTTGGTAATGATTTATACATTTTTTAAATACTTTTTTGACTAATATTCTCTCACTCGTCCAGAATACGTTGTTTTAGATCGTTAATATCTTGAAATTGTCTGCCAATTTCTGGATTTTTCAATAAGTTTATAATTACTTTTCGGCTCCTATTTACAACTTTTGATATTATCGTAACCGAACATTGTTCTTCCTTTAACTTCGATATTGTATGTATTTCACACTCATTTAATCTTTTTCGGCGGCCCATTTTTAACACTGTCCTGTGTTCTTTTTATGAAATAAGCACAAATAAACGACTTACACAGTTTATCAATTACATTTTACAATGAATGTATCCACTTCAGGGTCTTACACAAAACTGAGAATCCAAAATCTGCAGCTCGTTGATATTTACGTTTTCGTTCCTACAATTCTGTTGACGTGAATGTTTGTCGATACTACGCAGTACATTATACATATTGACGTGTCCAAAAATCTTGACATATTAAAACATTAATTTTCTTGAGTTTATGGCATCGAACGAGAGAGAAATACGCGATGTGCTATCTTTTTCTCCCGGAGTGTAATTTGAAAAATCCCTGACGGCGCGGAATTAAAATCAAGCAACGACGAATATACACGTCGAACGCAGGCCAAATGCGGCCATTACAAAAGCCAAAGCCCTTGTCAAGCCAAATGAGAAGGAATTACTATTTTATTCGATAAGAATTGAACAATTCGTTAACGTTAACTGCACCGCAATAGAGTTTCGGATTGACGAGTATTTAATATATTATATATTATATATTTTATTCGTCAATCACAGTTAACTGGTCCCTTGGAGCGTACCTGTGAATTTACTCGAAAATACTGAAGCCGATGATGAAGTGGACGAAGTTGAAGTTTTCTTTATTCATCGACCTTGGTCGCCACCGGTTCATTTTCATTTGCTCCGCGAGAACCATTCAACTTCAAATTCCACGGAAACCAGTTCCTCTCGACTTTTTCGGACGGGATACAGATCGCACGCGTATAAATCTCCGGGACGGGCACCGATAAGAACGGATTCGAACAGAAAAATGGCCGCCCTTCCGAGTCAGACCCACCAGAAGGTTGTTGCACGCAATCTTTAAGTCCGTCACGTTCGATTCATTCAGGCCAGCCTGCTCGCAAGAAGAAAGAGGAAAAACCGTCGCGCTGGTTCCGGGCTCGAAATAATTTACAGAAAAGCTACGGGGTTGCGGAATCGCATGATCGCATCGGACCACGGAACCCTTCTTTTGCTCCGTTTCGCGAGTCCTGCTCGAGAGACACTCGCGGACCGCATACTGATCAACTTTTCCCGCTTCGATCCGTCCGGGAATCGTTCGTTCGGCTGTTGATTCGAACTTTGTTGTAACTTTGTTGCCGGTTCAATGGCGGACGCTCGGGATTGATACTTCAGTTTCGGTGGGGGAATAATTTACTCGGCTCCCGAGCTCCCTAGATATATATATGTACTTGTTCGACAGGAAGTTCCCGAAGAAGTTCCCGCGTTTTCCGGAAATGGAGCGATGCGAAAACTTCGAGGGAAAGTTTCTTTTGCCCGGGAATAAAACCGCCCGGCAAGCAGACCCGTTATCATGAAGTATGGCGTCTTCGGCTCGGGCTTGTTTCGAGTCCAACTTGCGATTTTAGAACGAGAATTTCTGCGGTTCTATTTTACTTTTCCCGGGAAAACTTCGGGAACGTGCGAGCCAGATTTTATTGTATTTTTCGCCGAGTGTGGATATTTTTGATGGATAACGTTTACTGTATTAAGATTCGTGTGTAACAATATTGGTACTCAAAATATTTTTATTTCCTTCACTAGAAATTTTATTGCACCGTTATGGATATACAGGGTGTTCGTTTGGAAACTTTCCAGCAGAGGGGGGCGGTATCAGTCTTTTATTTGGGTGGCGTTTTCAAGGTTATTTGAAAGTCAGCTTTGTTCTTTCGAATGGAAATCTATATTTTTTATTGTGGGATATTATTGCACGGAAAAGGACCAGCAATTTTCGTAGGATACTTTTGTTTTAACCGCGCACTAGTTTCGGAGATATGCAAAGAACAAATTTTCAAAATGTTCTCCGTTGTTTTCTGTACACACGGTGGTAAACTTTGTCGAAATTATTTTATTTGGCTGCATTCTGAAATTTGAAAAATAATAGAAATGCACAGGCCCATTCCTGTAACGGATGAAATTAGGTTCAACTGTATTCTAACATTTATAACAACGATATTAAGCCTCAAACAATTCTATTTACAGCTCCATGAATTTAAGCGTGGCATTATTAACATACACACAGTGCTAAACTTTGAAAAGACAACTGCTATGAACATGCAGATATTTAAAATTGCATGGACAAACGTTAGGAATGAACATTACGAATGAAAATTATATAATATGACGAATGAAATTGAATTCTGCTGTACTCTAGTTTAGATACAACAATTTTTTAACATTCACATGATCGAACCCGCGCTCTCCTAAATCCGATCAAATTTCTGCAATCACCTGAACAGAAAGATTCGATTAAACTCCCGGAACGCCTCGGCGATTATGGCGTGGAACGTCCACGCGCCACTATGGGAGATTTCTCGCGCCAGCCGCGACGACCCTGTGGAACACCATAGGAATTTCGGTCCCAGGAATATTCGTGTCTCGATTTTTCCGATCGACCGGCCCCAGGGAATTCGGTCGCGCGTGGAACGATACTGCTCAACCCTTTTTTCGTATTCTCACCCCCGCAGCTGACGAGCATCGGGATACCACCTGACGGTTTCAGGAACAGCTGTTCCCTTCCCGTTCCCCGTGCAGGGGCCCAAACAGTATACAGGGGCCAGCAACGGTGCTGCCCCCCCCCCCCGAAAAATCGAAACGATTTCATGGGCCCCGGTAAAAAAGCCGCCGTCGAACGTCCCGAAACACCCGGCAGGATGTTCCGGGGATGATTGGAGATCGGATCTCGTTGGATCGGCGAAGATCTTCGGGAGGAACGACCGGATCAACGCGGTCGCTGATGAATTCGATTAACAGTAGAACTGCCGAGTGATAAACACGACTGATCCATGACAAAACCATGGATCTCCACGACAAAAATTAAAGCACATTATCTAATTCTCGCAAATATAATCGAATAACAACAGTTCCCGTATTATAGATCACTGTTCGGTTAGCAATAAGTTGTATCTGTTCAGGGTAAACACTCGTTTTCTGTTTATAGGGTGAACTTTAAGCCGAAGACGTAAACAGTAGTGCTGACTGCTGCGTCAAAATGATAGCACAAAGTCAAAATTCTGTATTTTCTAATTGTGTATTTTCAATATTAAAATATTGTGAAAATTTCAACAATGGCTCGCGGTAAAAGATCGACTGGTCCTGAAATATTAATAATACACAATTTAGGTAAAGGAAATCGTTCTATCAGTAAAATTGCGAAACTGCTGAATCGTAGTCGCAAGGTCACTGTTCGGTTAGCAATAAGTTGTATCTGTTCAGGGTAAACACTCGTTTTCTATTTATAGGTTCAACTTTAAGCCGAAAACGTAAACAGTAGTGCTGACTGCTGCGTCAAAATGATAGCACAAAGTCAAAATTCTGTATTTTCCGTCAGCGTCAAGGCGCCAATCTGTTCACATCGGCGAGTAGCTAAGAGTGTTCGTGTTCCGGTGTTAAAATATTGTGATATTTATAATACACAATTTACGTAAAGAAAATCGTCCTATCAGTAAAATTGCGAAACTGTTGAATCGTAGTCGCAAGGTTATTTACAATTTATTAAAAAATGTAGACGAATATGGGAAGAAAGAGCACAGGTCGTCCAAGAGTGACAACTGATCGTCAGCGGCGTGCAATTTTAAGAACTGCATCAAATTCTGCTGCTACTGCAAGAGAGATTGCTGCAGAAGCTGGAGCAAATACCAAAATACGTAATGTACAACGTATTATACAAGAGTGTAAATACATAAAACGCCAAAAATTAATGCGTAAATCACCGCTAACAAAGCAACATAAAGAAGCACGTTTACAATTTAATGAGAAGTATATTCATTGGAAGAAAAAAAGGCAAAAAGTTATCTTTACCGATGAGAAGAGATTTACGTTAGATGGACTGGATGGCTGCCGATGTTATTTCCACGATTTGCGTAAAGTACAACAAATTTTATGTAGTCGGCAATATGTTAGTGGTGGAGTAATAGTATGGACGGGAATTGGGTATTATGGACACACTGAAATTAAGTTTGTAAGTGGTAAAATGAATAGTGCAAAGTATATTGATTTAGTCGACGAACAATCGAAGAGATATGCTGTAAAAATTTCGGGCACAAACTTTATTTATCAGCAATATAATGCAAGTGTTCATACAGCCAAGATTGTAAAAGAATATTTTTCACGGAAAAATATTAAAATTTTGGAATGACTAGCCAGGTCTCCAGATTTAAATATTATAGAAAATTGCTGAACTCATTTAGCCAGATTAGTATGTGCCGGTGGGAGACAATTTCGAACTCTTAACGAATTAAAAATCTGCATTGATCGAAATTGGGCAACGTTAAGCAGGAAATTTGTTAAAAAATTATATAAATCTATGCCAAAACGTTTAGTGGCAGTTATACAAACAAAAGGCGGAGATACAAAATATTAAAACATTATTATTTTATATATATTCTTATATTTTAGCTATTTTAAGAAATTTGTGGTATCATTTTGACCCATCGATTTTTCATTTAATGTAACACATTCTCCAATAAAATTGTTTCTTCACGTAATAAATGCGTTAAAACATATTGACGTAATTGGTTATTCTTATTACGTAGTATACGGGTCACAAACAATCTAATGTATTACTTGAAAATCTAAATACCATTTATCTCTATAATGTGCTATCTTTTTGTCGCGCAGTGTATATTGCTTTATAATAATGACAAGACTGCTTCTATTCAAACCTCATACCATGTTTATTCTAACGTGTGTGTGCTCCAACAAAGAAGTTCACTCAAACATTTCCGATGAAAACATTTTTATAATTTTTCTAATTGTGAACGAAATAATCAGGAACCGCTGTGATTCGCAAAAAGAATTCCAACGCCTGAAATGATCATGTGCCACCGAGTCCCCGCTCAATTAATTAACTGTAGATTTTCGTGCTAAATCAAATTTCTCTGTAAACATCTACTTCTTCTTTTCATAATTTAAAGGAAACGAAATTCTCGTGCCGTTTTCCACTCGGTTCTAAAATATCGGAAACGAAGAAACTTGCTTCGGTGTCGCACGCCATAAAGAATTCCACGATCCCCATAGAATCCTCCGGGCGCCGCAAGGATCTCCGCGGCGTCCTTCATCCCCCGGAAGATTGCACCGAGCGTGGATCCTCGTTGAATCGCGACCGATCGATCTATCAGTCGCGAGGGGCACGCGGACAGGTCAGATTAGCATCGAGCGGTGGCCTACCGACAAAGTGATCGCTAACTACGCGTACTCGTCGGCGATCCGGATAGATCGTCGCCGAGGATCGACGTTGCCGGCGCGTTTTAAACGAAAGCGCATAGATTCCCTTGGTAACAGCAGCCTCGACTTATTTTCGCCGGACGAACGTCGAAGACAACAAAAGTACCTCGACGGAGCAGATGCATGGCATGTGCTACGAGCCGACACCAGATGCCCCATTGGCGTAGAGATCCCCGAAGCCAGCCGATAAACCTGCCCATGGGATCCCATGCGAACCGGTCGCGTGCCGGATAGACCGTACACGGTCCCACCGTCCTCGGTTTTTCGAGATCCTAGCCCCTAGATCCCGATAGATCCCGCGTAGGAGACGCTCGGCCAACCTGAACGCAGCTGACGACGACAAATAATCCGGGAACATGATTCCTGCAGCGACCATAGGCTCGTCGAACCTCTTGGGTCAGGGGAATCGAGGATGACCACCGTTTTTGAGCAGGATCTTCGTGGAAATGCTGAGGATTTTCGAAAGTCGGACATGGTTTTGCGTTGATCGAGAATGGGTTGGAGAGTTTTGGGGGCGACGAACGTCTTTGGGATATTGTATAGTGAATCGTTTAATAGTTGGTGATGGACTGCGAATTTTCATCATTCCAATTTATTGAAAAGAATGGTGTTTTTGGTTACTGGAGAGCGTTTAGAATTTTTCCTTTTTTTGAGACTTTTGGAAGAATAAAAATTCTGTTCGACTAATGGATTTTAAAGAGGACAATTGTTAGAGCTGAATAAATTGAACATCAGAGTAAATCATTTAATTTTTAAGATCTTTTTAAATAGCATAATTGTTAGTGCATTAAGATATTTTTTTAAATAGGACAATTGTTAGTGCTGAATAAATTGAACATCAAAGTAAATCATTTAATTTTTAAGATCACAATTCTTACCTGAATCCGAAGAAGAAGAATAATTCCAGTTTATTGAAAACAATGGTGTTTCTGGGTGTTGGAAATTGTCTGGAATTTTTCCTTTGAGACTATTGAAAGAATAAAAATTCTATTCGACTAATAGATTTTAAACAGGATAATTGTTAAAGCTGAATAAATTGAACATCAGAGTATCATTTAATTTTTAAGATCGCAATTCTTACCTAAATCCGAAGAATAAGAATAATTCCAGTTTATTGAAAACAATCGTGTTTTTGGTTGTTGGAAATTGTCTAAAATCTTTCCTTTAAGACTTTTCAAAGAATAAAAATTCTATTCGACTACTAGATTTTAAACAGGATAATTGTTAAAGCTGAATAAATTGAACATCAGAGTACATCATTTAATTTTTAAGATCGCAATTCTTACCTAAATCCGAAGAATAAGAATAATTCCAATTTTTTGAAAACAATGTTTGTTGGAAATTGTCTTGTTTTGGTTGTTGGAAATCGTCTAGAATTTTTCCTTTGATACATTTGAAATAAAAGTTCTATTCGACTAATGGATTTCAAATAGAATAATTGTCAGAGCTGAATAAATTGAACATCATAGTATCATTTACTTTTTAAAATCACAATTCTTACCTGAATCCGAAAAACAATTTTAAAGCTGACTGAAGCAATCTTCGTTCATTGTTCTTGATACTGATTTTTTATCGGCCTAACAGCTTCGCTCGTTGACAGCTTCTGCATTGACAGTTGGCAGAGGGTCCGGATCGCCTGGAAAAATGGACCAACGAGCACAGCAGAATCCTCGAAACACCAGATCCATCGATCATTAATCTTCAATTGCAAATACTCAACAGTTTATCTATCTCCAAATAATTGAAATACTAAACAATTTATCTATCTCTGAATGACTCAAATATTAAACAATTTGTCTATCACCAAGTGACCCAAACTCCTCAATATAAAAAGAATACAATGAATTCTCGATATATGTCAACAACAGGGGTCATGCCAGCGACATATATCGTCCAGGAAACGTACCCTGAGCCGTGTTATGTTTACACTTACTCACGAGGTATACCACGCGATAGTGGGGATAATTCCGCGACGATTATCATCGAGACTTTGACGACATATACAAAGAAATCACTGCAAATAGAAACAAAATGTCAAAGGGTGGATTAATAAGTACAGAAGTAAATTAACTTATCGCTCGTTTATTTACTGGTCAATGTTATCTACAATGATTTATTGTAAAAGTAACAATAGTCGTGTATAAGTTAAAACGATATATCATACATATGTACAAGGGACGATTCGATCCAGAACGATCCCGGTCGACGTCCGTCGATCGTTTAGAAACGATTCCCGAGTAGGATCGAGAATCCCGATTGATGGATCGCGAACGTCGTTAGCCGCGGGATCGATTGTCTTTTACCGAAAAAGAAACATTAATGAATTTGTTTTTTTTTTCACATTGATTTAGACGGCGAGTGATTCGCGATCGAGGTCGGTCGTCGATCCCAGAGCCACTCGCGGCTCGATCTAGATCCTCCCGCTACACTTTTTTCATCGATCGATCCAATGTCGTCGTCGAACGCTGCTCGTATACCGGGAACGATCTCTCTCTCTCTCTCTCTCTTTTCTAGATCTATCGAATCGATTAGCTTCGTACGCCTAATTAACCGATGAGCTCTCTCTCTCTCTCTCTCTCTCTCTCTTTCGTTAAGCGCCGTCGATCGCTAAAATAGTCCTTTTCGTCCGGCGACACTGGATCCGGATTTGTTTCGTATACGATTCGCCAGCCGATCCATCGATCCTTGCGTCGCGCTAAGCGATTTGTTCGATCGTTCGAACGAACGTAAATTTGCCATTAAATATTCCACCGGGTCGAATGGGAAATAATTTTCGAAGAGCGCTGAGCAATCTTGGATCATCCAATAGTCTGATTCGACACATTTGTTATTAATTTATTATTAATTATTTAAAAGCTAGGGGATCACAGAGAAATTTATGAAATACCGATGGCGGATTATCTCGGAGTTAAATAAGAGACGAGTTAGCAATTAGTAATACTTAAGAATTCATTGAATAGAATATTGGCAAGCGATTTATTAACGCGTAATCCCTTTCCTGCGGATCAATGTCGAGAAAGTAATCCACAGAGAAATTGAATCGTTTCGTTAAGGGTTGTAACGAGTTCGGAGCGATATTAATTGTCTCGAGATCCCCTCCGGCTTCTGCAATTGTGTGAATTGTATGCTTTAATCGGAAACAACGATAAATATTAATGGCGGGTTGTTTCATTGAAAACTAAAAGGGAAATTAGTAACAGATTTGCGACTCAGCCCCGACGAAATTCGGGTTAACGCGAGGGTAGAAAATGTAATCTCCGCGCGAGCATAACGCGGCGCAAGGTTCGAGCAATTAAATGCATAATTTTCAGCTTCCGCCTCTCACGCACTTATGATAAAATAATCTACGAATTTCTCCTAGGGCTGTTTTTAACTCTGATTTCAGCTCCCTGCGTTTCAACCCCGTTCGCCGAACGACGAACACTTTTCCCACATTCTCCCGAAGCAATTTCAAAAAATCCTACAACCCCGATGTTCCGGAAAATAAGAATCTAATCCAAAGGGTTGAAACGCCGGGAAAATTCCCCCTCGTTCGGGACGATGAAAAATCGCAATTTCACAAAGTTTCAGAGCGCATACTTCCAGGGAACGGCGCCGAGAAAAAAAAAATACAATTTTCGTCCGTCGAAAAAGAATAAAAATCCGCTTCTTCCGAAATCGTGTCCACTGAATTGTTTGCTCGTAGTTTTCTATTATAAATTGCCGAAGATATATTTTACATCCGCGATCTACAACCCTCGTGGAATTAATTTAGCCGGGTGGTGGGACTCACCCCCTCTCCGTTCATATCGATCCAGCGTATGAACCATTCGCGTTGACATTTATCTGTTACGTTCGTTTCATTGACATTCGTTCCCCGAATCCAACGTCCAATGGATCGATGTGGCGAGTCCGCGAGAATCGATCCGCGAGATCCCTTAATCCTATCGCGAGTAAGTGTAAAAAATAAATAATGAATAATAAAGAACGATAATGCTAGTTAGCTCGTAGCGACGACGATTATTGATAGCACTCTAACGACGATACATAAAAACGGACATTAAAAGAAACCGGGCATGAAGGGGGATGAATAGGGTGGGGGGGGGGGGGTGATGAACAAACGAATCGCGCTACCGAGAGAACAAAAAAGAAGACGGATCGCTTTGTTTCGGGAAACAAAACGACGGAAAGGGGAGGGGGTTGTTTCGCCGGACTATAAAACGGAAATCGTCCGAGTCTGATCCGCCATTGGAAGTTAAGTTCGTCCTCCATTTAATGCTCGTTCCACCGTGGGGAACCTGACGAATCGCGGGAGATCCAATGGACTCCGTTTAATATCCGTGAATTAGGCGAGTCTATCCTTTCGGGGGACATAATCTAGTACAAAATGCTTTTTATTCCGATACCGATTGAACCATCCGCCATGAATCTTCGTTCCTCGACTCGTCTACAAATTATTTTGCTACACAATTTATTTTTCTTTGCTGTTTCACGATTTTCGCGAAAATTCCGGAAAAATTCGCGAGGCGAAAACTGGCTTTAACCTCTTATTATTATTTCCACGGAAGCCATTATAGTGGTTTTCGACTGTTCAAATTAATGCTTCCCACGGAAGCCACTATAGTGGTTTGTGACTGTTCAAACTGATGCTTCGCACGGAAGCAACTATAGTGGTTTGTAACTGTTCAAACTGATGCTTCGCACGGGAGCCGCTATCGTGGTTTGTAACTGTTCAAACTGATTATTTCCGCGGAAGCCGCTATAGTGGTTTGTGATTGTTCAAATTAGTGCTTCCCACGGAAGCTACTACAGTGGTTCGTACTGTTCAAACTGATGCTTCCCACGGAAGCCACTATAGTGGTTTGTAACTGTTCTAACTGATGCTTCCCACGGAAGCCACTATAGTGGTTCATACGTTTAAACTGATTATTTCCACGGAAGCCACTATAGTGGTTCGTAATGTTCAAACTGATGCATCCCACGGAAGCCACTATAGTGGTTTGTGACTGTTCAAATTAATGCTTCCCACGGAAGCCACTATAGTGGTTTGTAACTGTTCAAACTGATGCATCCCACGGAAGCCACTATAGTGGCTCGTACTGTTCAAACTTATGGTTTCCACGGATGCCACTATAGTGGTTTGTAACTGTTCAAAGTGATGCTTCCCACGGAAGCCACTATAGTGGTTTGTAACTGTTCGAACTGATGCTTCCCACGGAAGCCACTATAGTCATTTGTAACTGTTCAAACTGATGCTTCCCACGGAAGCCACTATAGTGGTTCATACGTTTAAACTGATGCTTTCCACGGAAGCCACTAAAGTGGTGCTTTGTAAATGTTCAAACTGATGCTTCGCTCGGAAGCCACTATAGTGGTTCATACGTTTAAACTGACGCTTCCCACGGAAGCCACTATAGTGGTTTGTAACTGTTCTAACTGATGCTTCCCACGGAAGCCACTATAGTGGTTCATACGTTTAAACTGATGCTTTCCACGGAAGCCACTAAAGTGGTGCTTTGTAAATGTTCAAACTGATGCTTCCCACGGAAGCCACTATAGTGGTTCGTACTGTTCAAACTGATGCTTTCCACGGAAGCCACTAAAGTGGTTCTACTGTTCAAACTGACGCTTTCCACGGAAGCTACTATAATGGTTCGTACTGTTCAAACTGATGCATCCCACGGAAACCACTATAATGGCATACAGTACTTAAGAAGTTAAAACTTCTTAACCCCCAACCCACCAAAACCAACTTTAGAAATGACTCCATTAAATTATATTTGTATTTCATATTCTTCAAAATATCTGTAATCAAAGTGGTGAATAGAAACGTCGTGAGATATTAAAATTTCATCTACAAATAGTTATTAGTAGTCACGCGTTAAATAATTATTGGGATCAATTTTTTGTACACCACACCGGTCCCAATGCTTGACATTAAACCAGTCAAGCCGATCAAATGATCGATTTTAAATGTTTTATTGAAAAATTGTTAACACCGTATGAACTCATTTCGTGGGAAATGGTTCACAAAAATGTAATAAAAATGTAATAAAAATTCCGAAGCATAAATAAATACAATTTTGACAATCTCGTGAAACATGTGAGTCACTTTTCATGTAGGTTTTGTGTTCAGCCACTTATGGCAATTTTAAAACACTCAATTTGTGCTCCTGGAAGAAATAATGAAACTGTACAACACACATGTGTTTAAATAAAGAACACTATTTTTGTGTGGAGATACAGCTCCGTTGAATTAATCCAGAAACGATACTTTGCAAACAATAATTCTTATTAAATCCACATTAAATGAAACTGAAAAAAATTATTGTAGCCATGAAAAACCTTCGGCAAACAGCATCTCCGGAAAAGTTTGCGACCGCGAGCACCCGGTGACCATATTTCAGTTTAATTAATGCATCGGGGTCGAGGAGCGAAGATTCACAGCTGATCGCGATTACCCTGAAGGCGATTCGCCAGCGAGAGCTCGTCTCTCCCGAAGAAGGTTGAAGATGGTTGCCGGTCACCTTCAGAGACCTCCAGAAAATCCTCCACGGAGAAGTTTCGACTCTGACGGGAACAGTTTCACGCGTACGTACGCACACACACACACAGACACACAGTCTCGCGGATCCCGGCGCGTGAAAGCGGCGTCGTTTGCTTTACAAACACACGGTGAATGCATTTTATAATCCGAATGAGAAGAGATTCCTTTTTTACCGGGAGCGGGAACACTCGGACGGCTCGTCGGGACGATCATGCTCTGCCCAACGCGATTCAACGGCCCCGGCGACTATGGGACACCGGGCCCGCAAACGAGTCATTGAGATTCATGATCTTCCCCCGAACCGTTCGCCAGACGTTCTCTCCTCAATCGCTTCCTTATCGAGGTGAAGTTCAACGTCTGCACGGTCGACGTAATTCGAGCTATTTCGGTCGAGGATGTGCTGGAAGCCATTTTCCCTCGCCAGTTTTAGTCGCCTAACGGTGGAATTTTCGAATTTTCTCAGCGAGGAAGTAGAAAGTCCGCGATCGATCGAAGGCGATACCGGCTGGTCCAAAAGATCATTTGAAAAATTCACATTTATTCCTCCATAAATAAATCCGAATTTTAAATGGTCCAGTGACTTTTGCGAATCTACTTTAAATCTTTAAAATTTGTAGATCTTTTAAAAAAGCCACAAAATTAGCGCGAGAATTGTTAATACACGATCGCGTTCACGACGTTTTGGCAATCCAAAAATAAATTCACATTTATTCGTGTTGAAATTAATTCGAATTTTAGATGGTCTAGTGACTTTTGCGAATCCAAAATCGTGGATTCTTCAATGGAAAAGCATTTGTCGGCCATCGAAGAATATTTATCGTCCTAACCTCTTTAAAAAAGCCCACAAAATTAGCGCAAGAATTGATAATAGACATTCACGTTCACGACGTTTTGAGAATCCAAAAATAAATTCACATTTATTCGTGCTGGAATAAATTCGAATTTTAGATGGTCTAGTGACTTTTGCGAATCCAAGATCGTAGGTTCTTGAATGGAAAAGCATCTTTTGACTATCGAAGAATATTTCTCGTCCTAACCTATTTTTAAAAATCCACAAAATTAGCGCAAGAATTGATAATTAATGATCACGTTCACGACTTTTTGGCAATCCATAAATAAATTGATATTTACTCTTGCACAAACAAATTCGAATTTTGAATGGTCTAGTGACTTTCGTGATTCCACGATCGTGGGTTGTCCAATGGAAAAGCATCTTTTGACTATCGAAGAATATTTCTCGACCTAACCTCTTTAAAAAAGCCCACAAAATTAGCGCACGAATTGATAATAAACGATTACGTTCACGACGTTTTGACAATCCAAAAATAAATTCACATTTATTCGTGCTAAAATAAATTCGAATTTTAGATGGTCTAGTGACTTTTGCGAATCCAAAATCGTGGGTTCTTCAATGGAAAAGCATTTGTCGGCCATCGAAGAATATTTCTTGTCCTAACCTCTTTAAAAAAGTCCACAAAATTAGCGCACGAATTGATAATTAACGATCACGTTCACGACGTTTTGACAATCCATAAATAAATTGATATTTACTCTTGCACAAACAAATTCGAA
>CM052130.1:25017699-25063085 GCA_028454255.1 Halictus ligatus
ATACTAATTAATCCGCGGGTGTTCCGCGCCACGCTATCCCCGATGCAATCGCGCGCGCCAGAATATCGCGTTTCCCCGATTTTTACGCCGCCCCGAGTGTGTGCGTGAAATCCTTAGATTGTCACCTGTACTCGAGTCCATTGTCTTGCCATTTTTACCACCATTTTCGGTGGGGTTTCTTACCTTTTTTTGTGGTATTTGAAGCGTGTGGAAAATATTTATATAATTACATTTATTTCGGAGATTTTTCTGCCACTGCGAGCGTGGTGAGAAATCCTTAGATCCTTCTCGCTTCTTGTCTTGCCATTTTTACCACCATTTTCGGTGCGGTTTCTTACAGTTTCTTTTCTTTTTTGTGGTATTTGAAGCAAGTTGAAAGTATTTATATAATTACATTAATTTCGGAGATTTTTCTGCCACTGCGAGCGTGGTGAGAAACCCTTAGATCCTTCTCGCTTCTTGTCTTGCCATTTTCACCACCATTTTCGGTGCGATTTCTTACCTTTTCTTTTCTTTTTTGTGGTATTTGAAGCAAGTTGAAAGTATTTATATAATTACATTAATTTCGGAGATTTTTGTACCAATTCGAGCATGGTGAAATCCTTAGATCCTTCTCGCTTCTTGTCTTGCCATTTTCACCGCCATTTTCGGTGCGGTTTCTTACCGTTCCTTTTTATTTTTTTTTTGTGGTATTTGAAGCGCGTTGGAAGTATTTATTTATATAATTACTAGACCGCGGATCTTTATGCAAAATAAAAATTTTCCACCTGAATCGCAACAGACTGAAATGAAATGGGATTGTTTTTCATAATACGTTTAATGAGTTGAAAAGAATGTAACAGCATTTAAAAATTTGTCTAATGTGTTTACTGTTTTAAAATACGCCCTATCCATTTTTGTCACAAATGCATAAAATCCGTAGTCTAGTAATTACATTAATTTCGGAGATTTTTGTGCCATTTCGATCGTGGTGAAATCCCTAGATCGTTCTCGCTTCTTGACAATCGATTTTCTTGCCGTTTCTAGCACCGCTTGGAGCACATTGAAATTTGTTGGTGATCACTTGTTTGTTAAATATGGATTTTCTTAGTGCCCTGGAATTCTTAATAATTATGTGTAATTTCTGTGATTACTTGGATTTTTATGTTAGTTTGAGCGTACATTTCTTAACATTCTTGAATTATTAAGTGAACGTGACAATTGTTTTGCCATTTCTTTTTGCCGGTACATCGAGATTCTTTGGTAATTACACGTTTGTTAACAATGAATTTTCGCCCCGTTTTTTTACTGTTTCAAATGTAATTATTTACAAGTAATCACTGCGATTTTTATTTTACATCATGGGTACTGAAATTCTCAAGTAATTTTCCGAGAATGTTATACACCACGGATTTTTATACAAAATGCAGCAGAAATAAATGATTGCAGCATAGATAGAAATGAATAATAAGGATGAACCAAATACATACATTTGTAACTAGACAATTACGCAAAATAGAAATTTTCTACCGGTATTGCAACAAACTGGAGTGAAATAGAAAATTTTCTTTCGTAATATGTTTAATATAGGCTGAATATAATTATTATAGGCTGAAAATAATATAACAGTATTTTAAAATTCTTCTAATAATTCTTCTACTGTTTTAGCTTACACTCATTTTTGTCATAAATGCATAAAATCTGCTGTCCACAACGTAATTCCGATCACGTTAGGGGATTGCAATAAATGTAAGAAAGCTTGAGGAAAGCACTTCCATAGTTTCCAAAATCATGTGTCTTTCACTTCCGAAAAAACTGATATTTCCTCTCAGAATAATTCGTGAACTTTTCAATCGTGTTTTTATCGCTTCTTATATATAATTGTTACAAATAACTCACGCCGTTTCCTGACGTCCACTCAGTCACGAGTCTCGCAGGAGGTTGTCGATGATGTAATTGTTGTAATAATTTTGACACGGTAAACAAAGCCTTGAGTTCTCTGCGCTTCCAACAGAACACTGTAATGACACGTGCATTTTTGCCATGAACATATTGTTTTCGTGCTCTTATCTCGACGGTTATACAGGTTGGCAATTTCATGATATCTTTTGCCTGCTGACTTCACGAACCACTAATTACTTGCGTTATCTTGCTTCGTAATATCCCGTAATTAACGATACTTAAATATCGATGAAAATCCGTTTAATCTTTTCAGCGTCTCCGGATCTAACGACAAATCTGATAAATAATCTTATTGATAATAAGATCATTTCGATGGAAAAATTCCTGAAAATGTTTTCTTACGGATTCGCGTGATTACGGCGTAATTAGAGTCATTCGTTTTCAATTTACTGGTGCACAGTTTAATCGTGCTCGGTTGAACTTCAATTATGTGCGAACAAATATTCGTCACGCGACGCCATGGGAACCGTGCGCACTCGAGTTATGGCACTCGAAAACGTTTCATCATTCAAATCGTTTCCCAAACTCGAAGACACGTTTTCTCAATTGAACATGAATTTTCATTGTTCAAAATGAAAATGAAACGAAACGAATCAAAGTCGAAACTTCAATGGAAGGTTTCCCGCTGACGAATCATAGAAAAAGAAAGATCGCAACCGTGTCGAAAACTACGTGATTAGGTTTCAAATTCCGGCGGCGCGGCGACGCGTGGTTCGGACGCGTGTCGCCGGCGATCGAGCATGATCGAGGTTCATTCATTTGGATCGATACGATCGGAAAAGCGTGGTCGGTTGCTGGCACGGGGCTCCGTTAATGTCAGCGACTTCTGGGCACAGCAGCAGCTGGCAGCGGCCATCGAGTTTCGCAACAGATTCCTTGACCTGGGTTCCTCCACTTCCGGTTCCACGAATGATTTGTGCTCCTCAAATTCGCGGCAATCGTCATGTTATCTTCTGCAGAATTATCGCCGCACGATCCTTTCGACTCTCTGAAATTGTTTACGGTTTAGATCGCGGATTTGCATGGAAAATAGAAAATGTTTGCATCATTTATAAAACGCGACGAAATAAAAATAACGAGCGAAATAGAAATTTCTTGCATTATTGATTTTAACAAGCTGAAGTCAGTATATTGATAGTTTTGAATCCTTTTTATCTCCCTGCAACTTTAAATTGCATTTATTCATTTTTAATAATAATAAAATGTTGGCTCTTCAAGTCCAGTTAGTTCGCGCATTTCTTCATTTTGTTTGTCGGCTACTTTAGAAATTGAAAACCATGAAAATCCACTAATTTTCTTGTTTCATATATTACAAAGTGTTCAACTATCTTCTGTTTGCGTTATAAAATATATTTGCTTGATCTGCGACGTTATAAATGAAACCTACTGATTTAAATAATTTGTTGCTCTTGATCTCTCTGCAGCTTTAAATTACACCTATTCAGTTTTAATAATAACAAAATGTTGGCTCTCCAAGTGCTGTCCAGTTGGTTCACGCATTTCTTCATTTTGTTTGCCGACATCTTTAGAAATTGAAAAACATGAAAATCCACTAATTTTCTTGTTTCATGTATTACAAAGTGTTCAACTATCTTCTATTTGCGTTATAAAATATATTTGTTTGCTCTACGACGTTATAAATGAAACCTACTGATTTAAATAATTTGTTGCTCTTGAACTCTCTGCAGCTTTAAATTGCACCTATTCAGTTTTAACAAAATGTTGGCTCTCCAAGTGCTGTCCAGTTGGTTCGCGCATTTCTTCATTTTGTTTGCCGACATCTTTAGAAATTGAAATGCACGAAAATCCACTAATTTTCTTTTTTCATATATTACAAAGTGTTCAACTTTCTTCTGTTTGCGTTATAAAATATATTTGTTTGCTCTGCGACGTTATAAATGAAACCTACTGATTTAAATAATTTGTTGTTCTTGATCTCTCTGCAGCTTTAAATTGCACCTATTCAGTTTTAATAATAACAAAATGTTGGCTCTCCAAGTGCTGTCCAGTTGGTTCGCACATTTCTTCATTTTGTTTGCCGACATCTTTAGAAATTGAAATGCATGAAAATCCAATAATTTTCTTGTTTCATATATTACAAAGTGTTCAACATTCTTCTGTTTGCGTTATAAAATATATTTGCTTGATCTGCGACATTATAAATGAAAGCTGTTGATTTATATAATTTTTTGGTTTAAACAACGAAGTAAAAATGGGTGAAGTATCGTCCTAGAAAAAAATTTGGAGGGGCGTACAAGGATTAGGGATTTCCTTTGAAGAATTGAAACTAATGATTTATTTTATTAGTTCGAAGATATATAAGTTTGACCTGCGACATTATAAATCAAAGCTATTGATTTATATAATTTTTTGGTTTGAAGAACGAAGTAAAAATGGGTGAAGTATCGTCCTAGAAAAAATTTTGGAGGAGCGTACAAGGATTAGGGATTTCCTTTGAAGAATTGAAACTAATGATTTATTTTATTAGTTCGAAGATATATAAGTTTGATCTGCGACATTATAAATGAAAGTTGTTGATTTATATAATTTTTTGGTTTAAAGAACGAAGTAAAAATGGGTGAAGTATCGTCCTAGAAAAAAATTTGGAGGAGCGTACAAGGATTAGGGATTTCCTTTGAAGAATTGAAACTAATGATTTATTTTATGAGTTCGAAGATATATAAGTTTGATCTGCGACATTATAAATGAAAGCTGTTGATTTATATAATTTTTTGGTTTAAACAACGAAGGAAAAATGGGTGAAGTATCGTCCTAGAAAAAATTTTGGAGGAGCGTACAAGCCTTAGGGATTTCCTTTGAAGAATTGAAACTAATGATTTATTTTATTAGTTCGAAGATATATAAGTTTGATCTGCGACATTATAAATGAAAGCTGTTGATTTATATAATTTTTTGGTTTAAACAACGAAGGAAAAATGGGTGAAGTATCGTCCTAGAAAAAATTTTGGAGGAGCGTACAAGCCTTAGGGATTTCCTTTGAAGAATTGAAACTAATGATTTATTTTATTAGTTCGAAGATATATAAGTTTGATCTGCGACATTATAAATGAAAGCTGTTGATTTATATAATTTTTTGGTTTGAAGAACGAAGTAAAAATGGGTGAAGTATCGTTCTAGAAAAAATTTTGGAGGAGCGTACACGGATTAGGGATTTCCTTTGAAGAATTGAAACTAATGATTTATTTTATTAGTTCGAAGATATACAAGGCTGCCTGTAATATCTTTTACTGCCTCTCACGCTTGAAACGAGGAAATTTGTATTACCTAATCATGCGACACGAATCGATTCGTTGATTCACGATGAGTCTGACATCGGATTCTATTTACGTTGTTATTGTTAACAGCTGAATACTAACACCGCATCCTGCCAGTCGACTGTTAACAACGCGAGATAGCGAAAGAGCGCTGGAAATTCGACAAAAGTCGATCGAGAATGCTGAGGATTTGGATCTCAATTTGCTGCGTTGCGGCGGGCCTCTCTTATGGGGTTCTCGGTAATCCTGTCTCCCATGAAGATGGAGGACTCACCCTCAGGATCGTCCACACGAACGACATGCATGCCAGGTAATTTATTATTCATTTAACCCCTTAACTTGTAGGCCCGAGTTAATTCGAGGGCGCTAAACACGCCAAACTGTGCACACTCGAGATAATTCGAGCGGCGTTGTATTTTATGCTGCTATAATTTTTCACACTCAAACATAATCGAGAATTGAAAATAACAATGTGAAAGCAAAGAAGAAAAAATCGTTCTATTGATATTTATCATTTACATGGGATTGCAAGCTATAACACTTATTTATTTAAGAATAAAATATAGCCTTTTTCCATGGAACAAAATGGCGCAGTATATCAAAAATTTATTTTTCTTGCCGGTTCTTTTTTTCCAAAAAAACTGTGCGTTAATTTACACAAGATAAGAAATAAAATTTGGGAAAGAATAGAAAGAGGTTCGAATGATTAACGTTTGTTCGAGTTAATGTTTTTTGAGGAAGTGTATCGACTTGTTTCTACATATATAATCGGTTGAATCGTGACAGGCTGAGGTATAGTGAATTCTCGATATATGTCAACAACACGGGTCCTGCCCGGCGACATATATCGTCCAGAAGACATACCCTGAGCCGTGTTATGTTTACACTCCATAGTGTCCGAGGCCTCTGGGTGTACCCTACGGTAGTGGGGATAATTCTGCGACGTTTATCACCCAGGCCTTGGCGACATATACAAGGTGTTTCACCTAACTCGAGCATGTATAATATCTCGCTTGTTTCTTATGATAGAAAAAAATGTCAGAGGAAAACATTAGTTTGTTCAGAGAGGCAAATATTATGATAGGCAAAAATATTTATTCTAGGTTATATTTCTTGAGATTTCAAGGTCATCGAGGTTTTTTTAAGTGGATTGATATATTTTCATTACCGCTATATGATAGCCGAGGTCAAGACGAATCCAACGACCTGTAATATTATAACCTTCGCGTGACCCTGAGTTTGTCATCACCAACGATTCAACAATGGTGTTGATGTATGGACATTTACATTCCATGGACACTGGTGTTCAACTTGTCGAGTTCATTTTGGTAGCTTCGTCGGTAAAGAGAACGTCATAAAAGAAATGTTTATTTCTTTGTATTTGCTGCAACGTCCTTGTACAAAAAGCAACACGATTCTCAATGTCGTTGCCATGAAGCTCCTGATGTAAAAGGGAATATGGTATGGATGAAATTTATAACATTGTAATATTCGGAACAAACTTGCTCCGGAAATGCCTAAAGATCGTCCAATTTTTCGACAACTTGTAGTCGGATCAATATTGACTGTAGCCAATAGAAAATTTTCAGCATCTTCTCCAGTAGCACGCTTTGATTTGAAGTTTTGACTATGCGGTCAAAACTTTGTGGGGAAGAATGATTTCTCTCAGGGTATTCTTCTGCGCACAGTTCAGATGCTTGTACCGAGTTATTCTTTGCCTCGCCATAAACTAAAAACATGTCTACCTTTTCCGCATCACTGTACACCATCCTTCCATCGAAGTCACGTTATCGTTCACAATCGAATAAATCCCGATGAATTTCTGAAACGTGCTGATTAGTGTCACCGAAACGAGAAGAACTTGTATCAGTGTTTACAATTTATCGTGGGCGTGTTTACAGTCATTAATCAAGGTTCAAGAACATTTCTCGAGACCCTAGCGTGTCATCGCTATTTCAATATTTACATCAAGTGTCCTACTTTCATGAATTTCTCGTACTCAAGGTCACGTGGAGGTCATACTATTACAGGTCGTTGAATTCGTCTTGACCTCGGCTATCATACAGCAATAATAATAATATTATGTCGTTCCATTTAAAAAAAGCTTCGATGACCTAGAAATCTCAAAAAATATAACCTTGAACAAATTTCTTTGCCTAACGTAATATTTTGCCACCAGGAGATCCAACTAATGTTTCCCTCTGACATTTTTATATATTATAAAGAACTGGGTAAAGAGTTAGGTGAAATAAGTGTAAATGCGAATCGTTTAGGTGAATAAGATCGTACCGGTAAATTAATATACTTGTTTAATACGAAGTGCCGTGCACATGGCAGCGTGCGTGCGGCCGCGATCGGATCTCGTGGACGCAAATGAAACAAACGAGCTCGAAACGCGCGAGCTGATTTCGGTTATGCGCCCCCGTGAAAGCAGCAATGTCAGATCCGGGCATCGATATATTTTAACAAATCGATCGCGCGTAAAACAGCAATAAAAAGAAAGTCCCGGCAACATAAGCGAGAATTGCGACACATTCGAGTCAATATTGAGTCAGCTGAACCGTTTCTGCCACGCTTCGAACGCTAATTGCGAGCAGCCCGATGCTAATTGACCCCCGGCCGAGCTGTTTAATGTTAATTCTTGTTCTCGCGTCGAAAATAAAAAAAAAACAGTTTCCTGTTCGACGGCACACTTCGCGTTCCATTTTTCTTTTTTTTTTCTTCTTTCGACTGATTTATCACACGTCCAATTAATTCCTCCGGTTCGGTTTTATTCCCTGTTGTCTGATGATCGATGAGATACGATCCAGAAGATAGCATTATTTATCCGTCGAGTGTCGATCGGAATACCACTATCTCATTAACATTCACTGTACCAATAATTCTTCCTTCCGAATAATTTCTGCCTTCGTATATTTAATTTAGTGTAAACTCGTAATTCTCTGAATGAGTCCGACTGATCGACAGCTTTTTAATCATGTGGTTATTGAATTGCGAAACTGTATGCATTTATTTTCTGTTTATTTTCTGAAAATAATGTATCCAGTATTTTCACAATCTTCGAATCTTTTTGCTGCTTCAAATTTCACTCGCGATGCATAAAATCTGCAGTCTCGTAGTGACACGAAACACCGTTCAATTCTGCTCGATCATTCAGAATAATATTAATATTAGAATATGTAATATAATATTCTGTTATCTTCCGATTCTGCTCGATCTTCATTGTTATAGTATACGAAGTGGATTGCCTCGAACGGGCTTTCTGTTATTTGCTATAATTAGACTGCCGACTTTCAAACGAAATAACATTCTCATCGGCAATTTGCGAGTCACAGAAGCCAAATACATTTCTCCAAAAGTTGTTCATACATTTCTTTAACACTAGGTTTACGGGACCCGTCAAAATGGCGGGTCCTAATATTTTTAATTTACGATTATTGAGATTGTGAAGGTCCAACAAACTTATTTCCTTAGGTATATATAATTTAAAAAATGGCTGACAACTTAGATAGACAAATTCTTCTTATTTTTATAAAGTAATGTGAAATACTCGTTTTTAATGCTCCGCAAACCTAGCGTTGAAAAAGTTGAAAACAATATTTAAATTGTTTTATCCTCTCGGCCGTTTTGAATGGCGGCTGCTCACTTTTTTCATGAATGCATAAAATCGGCGGACTGGTTATCGCCATGTTATTGCGTGGTTTTCATATTATTATATGAAAAAATAATAAAAACTTGCATGGTACATAGTGCGATGCAAACATTTCGTATATGGGCGAAGGGCTATTAGCGGCGTTCGTTAATGAAATGAATTAGCATCGTTCTCTAATGAAATCCAATTAGTAAAAAAACTGTTCTTGACCGGTAGATTCGAGCAGACGTCCCGGTTATCGAGCATCTGTTCGAAAAAGGACGCGAGCCAGGGAAAATGTTACGGAGGGTTCGCAAGAATAGCAACCCTAATTCGACAGGCGAGGCAATCCTCCGTTCCTTGCATCTTCCTGAACGCAGGGGACACCTATCAAGGATCCATGTGGTTCAACGTGTACAAATGGAAAATCGTTGCCAAGTTCCTGAACATGTTGGCTCCGAATGCCACGGTACGTTCGCAAACTTTTCAATTTTTCTCCACCATGTTGCGCCTTCATCTATTTCAACATCTTCCACTAAGCATTAAGGGGCCGGCAGGCATTTGGCCTTGACTGTCACGCTACGTTACGCTGTGCCTTTTTTCTAGAAACTTTACGTCTTCAATAAGTAAGTAATCAATTAAAAATGCATGCCACCGTGATTGTACATGTCTTTATACGTGTGTATAGAGCCTTTTTTTCGATACGAACACTACATCTCTCGAAATTAAGAGAATCTCTCAGCGGCAGCCATCTTGTGACGTCACACTTGCCTCAGAAAGCGAATTTTCTGTCGAATATTACAAATTACTCCACGACGAGATAGAAATTCGAAATTTGGGCTCCATACAGACGTAGATTGGACTTTTAGGGAACACAATTGACCACTTCTAAAATGCTCATTGCAATATTGAAGCGGCAGCCATCTTGAGACGTCACAGTTGCCTCAGAAAGCGAGTTTTCTGTCGAATATTACAAATTACTCCACGACGAGGTAGAAATTCGAAATTTGGGCTCCATACAGACGTAGATTGGACTTTTAGGGAACACAATTGACCACTTCTAAAATGCTCATTGCAATATTGAAGCGGCAGTTTGTCTAAATTTTGACCGTTGCATGCGCATATGGATTTCCAACCATGCCGGCCCCTCACTGTCCAACAAAATAAAACTTTTTTCGTGTTTTGCAATAGCTGTTGGGTGATTCTTATACACTTTCTCATTCGAAAATCAAATCCGAAAGCAGAATTGCTCTATCGCGCAACGTTCTTCGAAAAATATTAGTTTTTGTAAAAAGATTCCGTACCAGTTTCGTTCGAATATCTGCTTCGATAGAGAAGTGTATTAAAAAACTTTCTCGCGGAAACGAATGTATAATTTCTAATTCATTTCTAACTAAAAAATTGGGAGCAAGTGATTTTGACAGAGTAGTTCTAATGTTAACAAGTTCGCTACCAGCATTTGTTTCGCTGCCTGCCTTCGCTGTTAAAATGTCAAATATCACCTTAAATACGAAAACAATTTAACAAGAGGCACTTCCGGAGTCTATGAATAATCGTACCGGGTACGACGATTTTAAATACATAAAACTAATTCGTCGTCGGATAAATTTCGAGATTTCGAACGTCGCACGCCTCTGCGACGCCGGTAGCGAATTTAATTTGCGTCTCGTGCTCCTTGTTTCGCAATTGTTCTTTCACGGCGTGCCAGTCGTGACCAAATCGCGTCATTATTGTTCGACGTTAGTTGACTCGGTGAACTTTTTCGCGGTGAGGCCGAATCAACGCGCGTTTCGATCGCCCCGAGCGACAGCGAATCGCCGGCAATTTAGAGCGCGATTAGGCTAGAAATTACCGATGATGACCAGCGATATTCGGGCTTGTATCGCCTCTATAAATTAACCCGTCGGAAATATCGTTTCATAATGTTTCGAGCGTTCCTATAATAAATTCCCGTTCGGTCTTGATCAGTCGCGCGAATTTATCGAATGTCTGGATCACCGGGCTTCTACTTTCATTTATCGAGCGTGAACGTGGAGGTCCTGCCCGGACGAAACGAATTTATTGTCTCGGTGAAATCGTCTAGATCGCGGATCTTGATGCAAAATAAAATTACGTTCTTTCGGTGGTTTCGCTGTTCCAAGCATCTGCTCATTTTTGTCGTGAACCAGTATCAATTATTTATTTGGGTGGCATTTTCAAGGTCATTTGAAGGTCAACCTTGTTTTTTCAAATTGTATATTATATTTTTTATTATGAGATGTTATTGTACGTGAAAAGACCATCAATTTTCGTAGGATACTTTGTTTTATCCGCGCACTAGTATCGAAGATGTTCAAAGAGAAGCCGAGTAAGTGAAACTTATTGATGAACTGTCCCGAATTGTTGACCAACTATGGTCCAATTCGGGAGACAAATTAGGCTACTTTCCCCTACCCATCCACGACGCGATAAAGCGTATGTTTTGCTTTTTGCGGATCAGAGCTTAGGGAACCACGAGTTCGACGAAGGTGTGAAGGGTCTGATACCGTTCGTGGAGAACGCATCGTTCCCCATAGTGACCGCGAACCTCGACCTGAGCAAGCAGCCGGACCTAGCAGCCACGAAGTTGTTGAACAGCACCGTTCTGGAAGTCGAAGGGACGAAGATCGGTGTGATCGGGTACCTGACGCCCGAGACGAAGGTCATCTCTGCCACGGACAACGTGATCTTCCTGGACGAGGTGGAGAGCGTCCGTAGAGAGGCGAAGAAGCTGAAGCAACAAGGCGTCAACATCCTGATCGCCGTCGGACACTCCGGCTTCGAGGTCGACAAGAAGATCGCCCGGGAAGTGGAGGACATCGATATCGTGGTCGGAGGGCACACCAACACCTTCCTCTACAACGGCAAACAGCCCGATTTGGAAACACCCGAGGGCCTCTATCCGACGAAAGTGGTGCAGAAAAGCGGCAGATCGGTGTACGTGGTCCAGGCGTACGCGTACACCAAGTACCTCGGCAATTTCACGGCGAAGTTTGACCCTGAAGGCGAGGTGACCGAGATCAAGGGCAACCCTGTGTTGGTGGACAGCAGTATCGAACAGGTAATTACTTTGATTAAACGAAATTAGGGCTCGTTTCGCGAGAACGACGAGAGAAGAGAAAGTTCGAATCGAAAAGAAGATGGTTTTCTTTTCTTTTTCTTTTTTTTTTTTTGTTTGTGCAAGCAGTGCACTTTTCGGGCGAGTAAAAATATAGACGCGTTCCTGAAACTCTGCTCTACCATGTGTATGTTTCGCGTGATTTTCATCCGAGGAGGTGGTGAGCGATTAATTTAAAAAGTGTGGCCGCTAGTGGTTAGGAGAGTGGGGCTAGTCGTCGTCGTAGGAGACACATTATTGATAATAATCAAGCTGCGGATCCTTATGCTAAATGAAAATTTTCCTCGTCGATTGTAAGCCACACAGATTTCTCTTTTCTTCAAAAATTGTATAAAGCTGAAAACGATAAATTCAGATAGTGAGATAAATGCATGAAATCCGCAGTCTACTAATAAGTTCATAACTAAGCAATTTTTAATGAAATCTGATTGAAAAGCGTACGTAAATGTTGCTAAAGATCCATTTTACATTTATTGATTACAAAAGTTCATAGATCGTTGGCAGAAAGTTAGTTAATTGTTTTAACACTAGGTTTACGTGGCACTAAAAGTAACTATATTACGTTACTTTATAAAAATAACATGAATGTATCGATCAAAGTTTGTAGTCATTTTTTAAATAATATATACCCAAAGAAATCAATTGGTTAAACAATGGCTCATGGTTGCATTTTTATAATCTCAAATAAAAATATTCGAATCCGTCATTTTGACGGGTCCAGTAAATCTAGTGTTAAAGAATTTATCGTCGGTTTATGTCGACTTGAGGAGCTGTCGGAAGAGTTTGGAAGATCGAATATGTTTGTCTCTCTCGCTCTACAGGAGTTCATATATATTTCTCCTTATCTAATACCTCCGTACACATCATGTATTCCTAATATGAAACTGACTCCGAAGCTATTAGGAGCCGTATGAAATACTGTTTCGAGAGTAGGTGGCACTGGCAGCACTATCGCTGTCCTTGTCGCACAATCGCACTCTCTTTGTCTTACACATTACAGACAGAATAACTAGCAAGCCTTCCGTAAATAATTAATACTACTCATTAATTTGACTTCAATTGCAATCTCCGGATGCATCCAAGTTCTTACATGCTTCCCCGATTGTAAAAATTCACAAATACATCGCAGAAAAGACAACGTTCATTGCAATTGACATAAATGTTTGGTGGCGCCATCCGTGATAGAATGCTGAAGCTGGTAGACAAACCACGGACGAAGTATAGACAGAGAGAAAATGAGAGAAAGATGAGAAAGGATACTACTTCTATGTTAAAAGAGGGTATTCTATGTAGGCTCCGATTCAGCCTAAAAGATTATGCAGGTTCTAATGCAGGCTAAAGAGATGATGCAGGTTCTGGTCCAGGCTAGAAAGTTGATGGAGGTTTTGTTCCAGGCTAAAAAAGATGAGGCAGGTTTTGTTCCAGGCTAAAAAGATAATGCAGATATATGGGGACACTAAAACCGCGATTGTGAGCACTCTCGTTTCCTGTCATAGATACACCAGACAGGAAATGAGAGTGCTCACGCCCGGGATTTTAGTGTGCCCGGTATAGTGCTCCCCCTAGTCTAATTTTTATGCCGGACCAGAACCTGCATCATCTTTTTAGCCTGAATCAGAACCTACATCACCTTTTTAGCCTGGACCAGAATCTGTATCATCTTATCTGCATCATTAGCAGCGGATTCCAAATGAGACCAGAGTGGATGCTACTTCTATGTTAAAAGAGGGTCTTCTATGTAGGTTCTGATCCGGTCTAAAAGATGATGCAGATTCTGGTCCAGGCTAAAAAGTTGGTGCAGGTTCTGTTCCAGGCTAAAAAGATGATGCAGGAAATATGGGGACACTAAAACCCCGAGCGTGAGCACTCTCATTTCCTATCATAGACACACCTTTTCTATCATAGATCGCATAAATCTGTCCTTGTTTGACCCCCCTTCGCACAGCGTGTGCGCCTAATACTTACCAGGAGATTCGAAGCTCCTTGAAATATGAGGTGGCACGAGTCCTCTTCTGTCCTTGTCGCATACTTCTGCTGTCCTTGACTTACACATGGGAAGGATAGCGAAAGTTGGTAGCACGAATATTTCTTTATCCTTGTCGCACAATCTCTCTCTCTCTCTCTCTCACTCTCTCTCTCTCTCCTTGTATGACACATTATGATGGGCATTAGAAACTCGAACAGGCCCTTCCAAAAATGTTGATCATTAATGAATGCCGAACAAATCCCGTTCAAAACTATTACACGACATGTAATGAACAACTTTTTTCTCTAGCGTATCAACAAAGAAATGAAGAGAAACTTCGGTTTCTTGTACTAGATCAACTTTTACGATTATTGTTTGTCATGCCCCGAAGTCCTCTGAAAAAAAAAAAACGTTTCTGCACGCTCAAGAGCGTCTACTGCCAACGTTTTTAATACAAATGACAAACAAATTTGTCCGTATGTTACGAAACTAATAGGGACCTGTATATGAATTTTTAAATAATGTTTTCCCTTCCTCCGAAAAATGTCAAAAAATTAGATTTCGAAATCGTTGGGTTGGTGTTAGCCCTTAGTAATTTATAAACTGTTCAATGTTTTCTCTAATTGCTGCAATTTGTAGGCAGAAGACGTTCTGCGAGTACTTGAAGAAATGAGAGGAGCCATCGACAACGCGAGCCAGACAGTTGTTGGAAAGACCCATGTTCCAAGACACGTGGAATGCAATATGGGTAACTTGATCACCGACTCCATGATCGACTACAATGCTCGGGAGTATGGGAGCAAGGATGGCTGGACGGACGCAGCTATAGCTTTCCAGAATGGTGGAACTATCAGAACCTCCATCAGCAGGGACAACGATGATACGGTTACCATGGGGAATGTTCTCAGCGTGCTGCCTTTTGAAAATGCTATATTGAAGGTGAAAATGACTGGAGAGGTGTTGCTGTCCGCTTTAGAGTGGAGCGTTTATAACTTGGAAGTAAACACTACTACAAACTTGTTTGGCGCATTTTTACAAGTCTCGGGCGTTCAGGTACAGAAAAAGATCATCAGCATTGTTTCGCTGAAAGCTGGAGCACTCTTTAAACAAAGCGTCGTCTTTACAGGTGACCTATGACTTGACTAAAACACAGAATTCTAGGGTGGTGTCGGTACAGGTGCAATGTGCAAATTGCAGCATTCCGTCGTATAGCGAACTCAAAAAGAATGAGACCTATATGGTGCTCATGACTGATTATATACAGACCGGTGGTGATGGATATAGTATGTTTGCGGATCTCAAAACCTTTCCTTTGGGTATGCTATTCATATCTTCTTTAAGGATAACACCTTCGATAAATAATATTTACGTTTTTAGTAAACAATTCCTCGTATTTTATTCCAGGTGTAACTACAGCAGAAACGCTTTCGCAATACTTTATGAAGCATAGTCCAGTGCATCCAGGTGTTGATTGGAGGATCAGCTACGTGAAAGATAATGAAAAACCGTGTAATGATTCTGGTAGCAATACTAGTTCTGGCAGTGGTCATTCTGGTAGCAATACTGATTCTGGTTCCAGCAACCTACACCAATCTGTCGGAGCAACAATGTTGTTGCCAATAATTAGCTGGCTATTCATAAAACAAACCTGATGGATAAGAACATACATTGAGTAGTCAGGATTCAACAGTATTTAAAACTTAATCATTTATACTTAAAGTCTTTTTGTGCATCCTATCTACATCTCTACCTCAAATTGTACATTTTTTAATAGGTCTAAGATCCCTCTTATCGAGCGATTTGTAATATGTAGACACGATTCATTTAGATCTCCAACTGTTAATTATACAAACAAAGAAGAATTAAGTATTACAATTATGTAAAATACGTGTATATTTACGATTAGATTGCAGGTGTAATGATATATTTATATCACGTAATACACTTTATTATAAAATCTGTTTGATAAAATAATCTCTTTATAGTTTAGGAAGCTCAAATTTATTGCCCTGTAAATCGTAGATTCGTTTCACGGTCTCCTCCACTGCAATCATTTCCAGGCACGGCAGTGGTACCGTGTAGTATAAAAATTTCATCATTTTTAATAAATCAAATAGAACATGAGGATTGTCAGCCATGTTACCCTCGCTAACGATAGCAGTATACTTCGCTAAGTTCTGTAGCGCCTTATCAATTTTTTTCACCTTTTCACTATCTGTGACCAACGTCTACGATCAAACATGTAAAGAATACAATTTTATTAGCTTATAACTTTTGGATTTTAATTATATGATTAAACTGTGCTTACTTTATACGACTGCACACCATAAAACAATGGCCAGTCTTCTTGGCACGGTAAGCAATCACAGTTAAATAAATACTGTTGCAAATTATTTTGCCTTTCAGCTTTCGGAGTAATTGCATAGTGTTGACTATAACTGTCAAATACCTTGAAAAGTATAATTAACATTGATAAGTTACAATAATGCAATTTTTCTACGACACTTTTTACGTATTATCACATACCTGTTCACCTGACTTAATAGGATACAAGGCTATCACCATCATCTCCTTACCTCGTGAAAACCTTATTACGTTCGGATTGCAATTGTGATTTAACAAACTGCAAAATGATTGTGCAAAAGTAGCGCGCGAAAAAGTATGCAGCCCACATAGCTCAGCGGACTATAAATATCGGTTTCATTGTTAAGCCTTAAATTTTGTACTAATAAGAGATTATTAAATCGGGTCATAAATAATTTTTAATACATCGACTTTATTTGTCAATGAAATATATAATTACTACCCGGTAAACAATTTGCTCTTGATTTGAAATGGAAAGCAAATTGAGACCAAAACTTGGCTACCTTATAGAGGGCAGGTCGGTCTCAATAAAAGTAAATATCGGACAAAATCGGAGGAAAGCTTGCCGCAGGAAGGAGAACTTAAAATTTAAACTTAAAATTATTTAATTTCAAATTCCGTTTTCCCTCCTACAGAAAGATTTCCTCCAATTTTGCCCGATATTTACTCTATGAGGAGGCCATTTGCTCTCTATTTGACATGGAATTTTGCATGCATGCTTTTGACACCAAAATGACCAGCTTTTGTTTGCAAAGTACGATTACAAACATTGATGAAAATTTGCTCGAAGCAAGTTTGGCTGACTATTTAAAAGCGGGTGACATAAGAAAAATAGTGTCACCAAATTATAAGATTCTCAAAACCAAGTACGTCCAAAGATTTGTTGTCATTTTTCTGGCATCGGATGATTTACATCGGAAAATTATTTATGACTCGACCTAATAAACTACTACAGTTTTCATGCATTTGTTTCTTTCGCAACATACAGTATGGCAATTGCTAGGAATCATTTGTTCATGTCTTAACAAGAGACCACCAAAGAATGTGACGTCTGGATTCATCTTCAATAAAGACAAATCGTCCTTCAGTGGACTACCAAACATGTTAGTGCATCTAACCACAAAATACAAAATGAAACAAGAATCGAAGGATCTTCTGAACAGATCGCTGAACGAACGTTTTTCTGTATTGGTTACAAGACCTAATATGCTTCTGTACTTATCGCTTTCGAAAATGCCATTCTTAGAGAAGCCTTTTGTACGAGGATCTGAAAATGTTCAATCGGAATTAGTATCGTATGTATGTAAAGTATTTTTAGTCTTAATAGAAAACAATATTGTAGGAGTTTTTTGATTCAATGTTTCTCTTGTTAGGTCATTCAATGTCAACGACCATTCAAGCCGAATGACCTTGAATGATCCATTGTAATGTAAGCCATTGTATACGTCTGAGATCACTCTATCGGAGTACACACAATAAGACGGTTCATTCCATTTTAGAAAAGCAGGGATGACCATTATGTATGCATTCAAAATGTATTCGGTAAAAGTGTGCGAGAACCCTAATATATCCGAGAATACCGAAATTTTCGAGAACTCGTGCCAATCTCAAATAAAATTCAACAACATTTTCAAGTTCTCGCGCACCTCTAGTATAGAAATTTTGAAGTGACCTTTAAAATTAAATATGGGTCTTGATTAACAATAAAATCTCTAGTAAATGGGGATTCATTATTTTCTTAACACTCTACACTTAAATAGATAGAAACATCTTCCTATGTTTAGAAAAACCTACAATAGTGATTTTCATTGTAATTACCATTGTGACTGTCGACTTCTACCAACTCTTTTCTTAAAGCATCTATACTACTTTCTCTTACGGCCTGTATAGCTAGTCTTAAGGCAAATAAATGCATTCTAGGGAAATCCATATTCAATAAGGAAGGGAATACTGCGCATTCTATATCATGATACTTCTCCCATTCCTCTGCCCTACATTCTTCGGAGCAATACATCGCGTAAGTGCAACTATTGCAGGGTATATTGGCCCAGCACACTTCTAAGCAATGGGAGCAATGAACGTGTAATTTCTCTCCGAGCAAAATTGTTGAATAAGCTTTCTCCACGGCAATTACTTCTCCCACATCTATATCGCGAGCAGCCACAACATGCCTACCATAATTTTCTCTATACTTTATGCTTACTGCGTCTGAGGCGCATGGAATCTCGCTGTTGTAAGTCTTTATTTTCAGAGGATAAAGTTCATTGTCTAATTTGCTCTTATCTGTATTATCGGAAAACGTTTTCTGTCTCCGCACAGCCTTGAAACACTTGGTTTTTCTGGTATTTACTTTCTGTCTTAAATTATCTGGATATGGTAATGCTAATGCTCTATCTATATCTTTGATGCATTCTTCATATTTGCACAACTTGAATAGAACTGCGGACCTATTGGCGTACGCTAGTGCAAGCTGTTCGGATGAGCACGGTGCATGAGCTATACTTTGAGTATACAGTTTCAAAGCATCTACGCAAGAGGTACTTGTCAGTGGTTTGGAAACAAATATCTTGTTACCCTGCGCTCTCAGCTCCTCAGACTCCTTAACACTTTTGACATCGCAATGTATTTGCGGAATTATATCGTACTTTGACATAAGGTATAAAGTATATTTAACTCTTTCTTCGTCTGGGCATAATGCTTTGAATGCATGGTACACTTTTTCCCACTTATTAGTTGCAAGTAGCTTCGCATTTAACGTAAGCATTATTTTCTCCATGTTTCTGAAAATTAATACTGTGCCGGTGACCGGTGACAACACGAAACTATATATAAAATATAAAGTACCAGGTGGTATTACGCGTTGCGCATATAGTGAAATCTGATACCAGGTCTCTCAGCCTACCTTACTCACACTCTTGCTCCTACTCGAGTATGTTCGAGTATGCTCGCAACAATCCCCGCTTCAATCACAAATCGGTCAGACGACGTATTTCGTCTCTGATTTGCGCAATGATACATGGAGGGTGTCCCAAAATATTGTATTTCCAAAAATGGGTAATTTCTGAGTTCATTTGAAGTAACTTTTTCCTTTACGAAAGTGTTCTTCGCGGCTTGAAAAACAGAGGCCAATCAGAGCGCGGTTATAGCCTGTTATGGCGGACGAATTCCGCTTCGACCAATGGCGACAGGTCCTGCTTGAGCGTGACGTTATACCTATTCTTTGCTAGTGCATTGCAACAGAGAGAGATAGAGAGAGGGAGAGAGGATTTTCTCTCTGCTATATAAGCAAAAAAATGTTACCGCAAACATAGGTTGTTTTGTTAAATCGTTATAAACAAAAGTAAGGATTTCGAAGGGAAGGATGAAGCGATGTTTGCTTCTAATTTTATGCGAGCTGTGTATTGGAACCGAGCGAGGACAATTATATTCTCGTAAAATGTAGCACGATTATTTAAAATTTCAAACATAAACTCCGGAAGACAAAGACCATACGTTCCTGGAGCTCCGTCAGCTCCATCTGTAATCTGTACGAGCAGTTGGACCTGCGGCAATTTTAGGAACTCTTCTCACCTTTGTTAGGTATCTGTCTCACTCATGGTATTATGCTACGCCAGTTTCCGCTTTGTGATCATGGACTTTTATAAGACTGCTCGTTCTCGAAAAAGATAGCTTCGCCTGCGAGACATTGAATTGTTTGGCTTGTCGAAGCTGGTTGTTAGGCTTCTCCGCGAGTTACCTGGAAGGTAAGATATCATGCCCGTCGAGCTGCATGATTTATGGCTAAAAATAGTGACATCGATAATCAATAACAAGTTGAATAAAATGGAAACATACCGATTATCAAACAGCTTTATGACGCCTTCTGTACGCTCTACGTGACGTATCTTATTCTTTTTTTTCCCCGTTTCGACAAGAAACGAAAAGCCGTGGAAAGTAAAACTCGGTCTTCTCCTCGTTCGTCGCATCACGCGCAGGAAGGTTTGTCTCGACAAAGTAACTGTTATTTCACATTTGTGACAGATCGATCCCGACGAAAACGTAAATAGCATCGTTTCTATTTTTCCCCATGTCCGCGTTCAACACTACTCTGTTCGTGTTATACGGATGCCCTTTTTTTCTAGTCATTGTTACGTTCCTTTCCGAATAGTGCCATTCATAAAATCCAGTTGATTAATTGCTCTGCTCCGCATTACAATTTATCTCGCCTTGAACTTTTTAACGATGCGGAGCTGAACGCTGAGCAGAGAGAGAGAGAGAGAGAGCTCGTTCCTTCACTATTATTTTCATTACTCGCGCAAAATTGATATATTTCGTATTCTTGCGCAAAAAGTCGTGAACTATCTCGCGGAAATATCGTGTTCGTGTAAAATTCGGCAAATAACTGTTTAATCGAATTAATTCGGATTTTTCTGTGATCTTTAGATTCCCAAAGAAAACACGAAATTAGAAACTTGTTTAATATCGAGAAAGTACGATCTGTTGGAGCGTCATTTTGATGGAATATCATGTGTTGCGTTTTAGGACAGATTCTTTTAATGGAAGGGTGAACACATTGAATCATGATGGAAGGTCCATCAGAGACAAAAGATTCTACTCCGGGAGTAGAGGAGCCTATAAAGTCCGAAGCACCTGTGCAGAATCCTGATAGCAGCGATCGGAGCGACGGCGCTGTTTCGCCACCACCGAATTGTAGTATTTGTTTAGGCAAGCTGGTAAACACGTCGTTTACGGACAGTTGCCTCCACCAGTTTTGTTTCACCTGTCTGCTTCAATGGTCGAAAATAAAAACGGTGTGTCCTCTATGCAAACAGACCTTTAAATCTATTATACACAATGTTAGATCGGAGGAAGACTATGATCAATACCATGTGCCTAGAGAACTGGCCACGTTGGACATCAATTTTGATCTTGGGCACGTGGTGGATGTCGTTGGGCATCGTTTTCATTACAGGTATAGAGAATTGTAATTCCGGAGAATTTCGCGTTGGTAATTATAGATACATCGTTCGAGTTTCTTTTCTAGAACAACTATGACCGGCCATCGTCGAAATCCGCACGAAGCGCTACTCAACCAGGAACAAGTCGCACGAAGAGAACTGTTGCCAAGCATAGCTACGCAAGTGAGAGAGCGTCTACGTACCAGAGCGAACTCTGCGTCTTATCGTCGGGCCATCTACGGGCATGGAATTTGGGCTACAGCGTTGCCCGATGTGTACGGCCGTTTTCGCGAAAGCAGCGCCGATTTTTATCGGTTGGTATTGTTCTGCTGTCGCCCCCGAAGAGTCAATCTACATGGTATAACTGTACTTCGTTCGCAGGCGAGAGCCAAGAGAGTTGAACCGACTGATCCCTTGGTTAAATAGAGAATTACAAGCGTTACTTAACAACAATGCGGCGCACGGCGCGTATGTGATGAGAATTATATTAGAAGCCCTTTGCCAGTACGACATTAGGAGCCCCGAGTTCCGAGATCTATTGCATCCCTATTTTGGAACGTTCACAGATCACTTTGTACACGAATTTCTTAACTACGCACGGACTAACTTTGATCTACTTGTGTACGATCAGGCTGTGATCTATCTACGTCAAGGTATTCCGTCGTGATTCCGTTTACCGGGCAGTCTATTTGGCAAAATATTCAAATTGTACTTTGTCGCAGGAATTTCAAGGGAATACGTACCAAATATTGATTCGCCAGCATCGAGCAGCAACAGTATTAGTTCTGACGATTCGGACGTCCGAGTTCTGGATGAAGCTATAGATCTCAGAATGAATACTGTAACGCCCAGCACAGGACCCCATACAATCAGCGTACCTGGTAAATTTTAATCTCTGCGAGCGAGGCTTTCTCGACGGATAAATTATTTAGAACACTAGGTTTAACGTCGTTTCGTTGATCAGGTCCGAGTACCGTAGGACAGATGTTCCAATTGAATATTCCTTACAATGTACCGGACGTCCTGACTATTTCCTCAGACTTCTCCTCGTCTGACAACGATTGCGAAGTGATCGGTTACGTGAAACCCCGTCAGGAGAGAACACCGGAAATCATAGAATTAGTATCTTCGGATCCTGAGGAAATAAACGTGACTCAAGTATCGAACGATAATGCACAGTAAGCGATAGCACTTGATGCTGGGACAAAGGCGAATCTGCAGAGGTGTGCGAAAATGTCGGGGGCGGGGAGGGGTTCCCGAATGTATCGGGATCGATCAGAATATTGGGGATTCTGGCACATCTCTGCTACCTCTCCTCCGATTTCAATGATTTTTCGATACGCTACGAATATCGACGTTCCAAACAACTTTTTCCTTCGCATGATAGCGGCGGTCTCGCTTAGTTTCCGAGATATTAGCTATAAACTGTCAGTACATGCCGCTACAGCGAATTCTGCCCACGCTGGGCGGCGCACCGGTTTTTGGACTGGTGTAAAAAAACCGGGGCAAAGGAAAAGATTCCTCAAAATATGGACTTCTGCAACGTAGCGAAAAAGAAATTGAAATCAGAGACTGGACAACAGTTCTGCAGGTTTGCCTGGGTCGAACGTGACGAGCGACTAATCCCGACAATTTTCTCAGGTCTTCCACGTCTGCATTTTACGGAGACAACTCGACGCAACCTAGTACATCCCATACCGTTAAGAAAAGAGGCGCCAGCTCGTTGTCCACGGAGACAGACACCGACTCGGACAACGATTACGTTTGTAGAAGGAGCAGGAAGTATCAAAGTCGTTCCAGAAAACCGAAGAGAAGCACCACCACCAAAAGGCGAAATCGTTCGGGCGAGGCCAGGATTCGCAACCGGACGAGAAACGTGTCCAGTTCCGAGGAGAGCGACGTGAGGAAACGAGTGGTGAAGAGAACTTCGCGCACGACAAAGAAACGGATAAGCAGCAGCAGCGACGCCAGCTCCCACGAGAGCGAGATGAAGACGGTAGACGAGAAGAAATCAAGATCCTCGCAGTTCTCCTCGAAGGGGGCCGTACGCGTTCGGAAAGATTTGATGAGGAAGGAAAGCAGCCGGTATTTGGACGACGAGTCGTACAGCAGCGACAGTAGCAGCGAATCGGACGAGGAAACGGGCAACGCTAAATCTCGTCCAATGAAGAGATCCAAGAGGGCATACACTACCAGCTCGAGCGATTTCGAGACCACCAGAAGCGACAGAGTGACCAGAACCAGAGGTAAAGCCAGACAGGCTTCGGACACGAAGGATTCTCATCGGAAGGAGTCCAGGTATAAGGACGACTGGCAATTGACGTCCAGAAGTAGCAGCTCGTCCTCTTACGAGTCCCAGAAAGAGAAACGTGTCAGTTCCAGGCGACGAGAATCTCAACGCGATTTAAGCGACGACGATAGCAATTCGAACAGCAGAGACGTGTCGCGGAAGAAATTGATTTTATTGAAGAAATCGAAACCGCTGAACTTGAGCAGCTCGAAGTCCGACGACGATCGTTTCCGGTCTCACAGCCAGTGCAGCAATTATTCAAGTAAATCGTACACGCATAAGAAAAAGTCGAAACACAAAGACAAGCACAAAAGCAAGAAAAGAAAACGGTCCAACAGTAGAACGTATAGCTCGTCTATGCGATCACGATTGACTCGGCGACACCCTGTTTAAAAAACTTCACACACCGTTCGCGGTCCATTGAAACATTCCGATATTCGAAGAATGATTCAAACAGATGCAAAAATGTAGGAGGCAAGCTTTCGAGAGACAGAGTTTAAGAGCCATAGAAGATCTCAGGGTAACACCAAATCAAAATCAATGGCATCGCGAAGATGCATTTAATCGTTGATTGAAACTCTCCAGTGAACAGAGTAAAATGTTACTGATGAACGACCCTTGAATTGAACAGATTTATGCTGATCCTTTTTCTAAAGCAATCGTGCGTGCATAAACTATAAACAATGATGAAGCATGGTGCATCGGTTATTTGCGGTTTAGAGGCAACATTCTTTACAAGAAGACAAGAAAAGTACTGCATCATACAAAACATGCATTCGTATTCTTTCATTCCTTTGCCTTATAAAACGAGAATGGCTTCCATTTATGTTATAAAAACGAAGATATGAAGAATCTGTATAAAAGTTCCGACATTATTGATAGTTCTTTCCTGTTTATATCTGCTTTTTCGGTATAAATCGATTGGATTGAAGAGAAAATAAATAAATACAAGTACCCAGATACAGTGCCACGGTTCTGGATAGTGTGGTATAGAACAGCGCATATTCTACACACAAGAAGATTCACAGATTATATGATTATCTCACCATTATCTTCATCAATGTACAATAAACTTGGGTATATTTCTTTACGATCTTGATTCCCAAAGAATGTTTGTAAATATACGTGTATCTTATAAACAAATAATTTAATTAAAATGTTTACACAAATATAATTTTTTGTAATGTAGGTAAACCTAGAAATGTTATATGTATATTATACATGTTATACGTAAATCTATAATCTATAAGTAATAATCTATAAGTAACTGGTTTGTAACAGGTAACGCTGATTTTCCCTTCTTTTCAAGACTGTTACATATTTTTCTTATCGACAGCAAGTTTCGATCGTAAATTTTTCCTTTCCTCGTTTCTTTTTTTCGTTTTCTTAGCAAAATTTATTATTCCTCCTTTATCAGTACATGTTTCATTTATATTTAATTTACAGAATGCGTTTGCATGATTCGGACTCTGAATTACGTGAAATGCACTCCTTCTGCGTTGAATACATGTAAAAGGCTAAAATAAAAATTGTATTATGAAATCGAGCACACATCGCAGTGAACCAGTGTAAGCGCGAGAAATGTTATACCTGATGAAATCATCTATATCCATAGTTCTGGCACGTTTATTTTCGGCCTCTGCCTTTTGCAAAATATTGTTCACCATCTCCTTAATGTCAAATCCTTCTGGTACCGTCTACACATATCATATAAAAGAAATATTTTTAAATAGTTCCTAAACGATTTTCATCAATTCTACAGCATCAATTACCTTGTTATTAAGACTACAGTGAAGCTTATAATTTTTCTCCAGCATCGTTAACACCGTCGTTTGCTTAAATGCTGCGGAAAGAGTTTTGTTTTTCCTAACAAACGCGATTCGCGTTAAACCGTCCCACTCCTGATAATTAATAGGCGGTGGTGGGTTGCGAGGTTCTATTCTAACTACGTTCGACTCGACCTTTGGTGGTGGTCTAAAATTATTTTTTCCTACTTTCATAAGCATATCCACTCTCGCTAGCAACTGAGTATTTATACTTAGACGACAGTATAATTTGTCTCCTGGTTTAGCTACCAAACGTTCGGCGAACTCTCTTTGAAACATAAGCACGGCACATCTGTAGAAAATAACGTGCTGATCAAACCCATTTCCTCTTGTGTGTCCTATACGATAAATCAGCACAATGCTTTTAAAAATATCGGTAAAGGTGCGAATACACTGTCAAGCAACTTGTGATATTTTCTGCGAGAGCGGCTCTTGTGACACGTGTAAACACCTCTGAGATAATGGGCCAATGAACTCGCCTGATAATATATTCATAATATTTGCGAAAAAGTGTACACGCTTCTGCAAGTTGTTCTCGCAAGTTACTTGCTAGTCTATTTGCACCTTTATACGTGTATTTCTTTGCCAATTACCTGAACAGCGGCCTGTGCAAGAGCAGTTTAAATACTAAAGGCGACGATATCTTGTACGGTATATTGGCAACACACAAATCGAAGAAAGGTAGTTCTGTTTTTAGAACATCTCCTATCATGATTTGCAGTCTCGCTTGGTACGGTGTACCTTGTACACGTTTTTGTAATTCGGCTACCATTCTGGTGTCCAATTCGCAGGCTATAACCTTCTTGCACTTATCTAATAATTTCACTGTCATGTTACCAGTACCGGGACCAATTTCCAGTACAACATCCGTCGACCTAACAGCAGCTTTTTCAACCATGCTTTGAATTATCAATGGATTTTTCAAAATGTGTTGACCGATGTCCGTATTAAACATAATACCTAATGTAAACAAATACAATCATGTTATACTCCATTTTTTATAGGTTATGGAGAAACGTGTTTCATACCCTGTCTCGCCACATCTTTATGCACGCGGGACTTTTTTTCCACTCGAACTTTTGGCATCTTGCTTGTGTTTTTACAACTTCCCTCGAAATATGTACAAAATTCGCAAATAAAATAATGGCAAAACAATGTATCACGTGTCAACAGTCCACATGGTAAACAAGCTTAATTTATAGATCGAATAGATAGTAATGCCACAAGCGAAAATATTCATGTATTCACTACGTTGAACAGTGAAGAATTTTGGAACTACATAGAGCGAATCATAAACTTTTGAACGATAAACTTTTTTTGACAGGTGAGGTCTTTCACGAGGTATTTCATTTCTTAATCGTAATCATTTGTCTAATTCTGTTATGCATGCTACTTTGGCAAGATCGAAAAATAAAAATTATTTGTTTCACATGCATTTCTGATGCATGGTAATGTCGCATAAAAGTTTGGTTGCAGGTAGTTCTGATTCATGCCACAGGCTAAATAAAAATTAAACGGGTTCTGATCCGTGCTAAAAATAACGTAGGTTCTGTTTCAGGCTAAAGGTGATGCAGGTTCTGTTCCAGGCTAAGAAAACAATGCAGGTTCTGTTCCAGAGTAAAAAGATAATGCAGGTTCTGTTCCAGGCTAAAAAGATGATGCAGAAAAAAGTGAATATATTATGCTCTCTGCATATATTATCGGGTACAATAATATTATAAATTAATTCAAATGCTGTACAGTTTATTCGGACTGGTTATATTTCTATTGAAAGACTAATAATAAAGATACAATTTATATAATTATAGTATTTATAAGGTGTTACAAACTATAGTTTATGGTCACTATACTACAAGCCTAATTCAAAGTTTCTTGAGATTAAGTACTTGATCTTCTAATTCTGCTATTTTCTAAAAAATTTTTAACGTTACAAATTAGTGTTCGAATTCGTAAAATACGGTTACTAAATGCACCAACGCGGCGCTGAATACCTTAAGATATTCCTGTGTCTGAGATTCTTGTGATGCTTCCGTTTCTGCTAATAATGTTTTGTACCTCTTTTCTAAAAATGTGACAACATTATCTACTTCACTTTGCTTTTTAGTATTTAGAATCGTACAAAATTCATTCTTCTGCTCTTGCAATTGTAGTTGCAAGCTTTTTATTTCCAAGTCTTTGTTCTACAAGGCAACACGGATTATGTGAAATGCGTATAAAATCAATATAGAATTTTTCAAATTACCTGAATTACTTTCAACATTTTCTTCTCGTGTTCATAGCCACTTTTCTCTTTAGATTTTTCAAGCTTGACAATCGCTTTCTTCGTCTCAGAAACTTTGGAAAACAGATTCTCATATTGTTGTTGTGTCTCGCATTCTATCTCATTTTTCCAATTAATAAATTCGTCCCTCAGGATACTATATTGCTCGGCTAATGTAGTTTGCAATGTTTCTTCCTAAATATAATATTAAAATATAATATGCAATATTGTATAAAAGTACATCATTTAATCATACATCTTTTATCTTTGTTTCCAGTTTCATTTCCAAAACAAAAATTTTATTATCCAGCATTTCTATATCTTTCTTTTTCTCTTCGTCTTTCTGAAACAACTCTGAGTCTTTCTTTTCAAAATACGATTCTCTCATTTCTAATTCTTTGATTCTCTGCTGTGCAAATTGTTCAAACTGATCGTACAATCTCTTAATTTTTTCCATCAAGTGATTTTCCATTTCTTCAGTTTGTTCATTCTGCAAAAATATCTATTAGATTTTTCACTTCAAAAATAATGGCTTTTCTTCTTACCTTACCATGGATGATTTCTTCCAATTTCTCATCTATTATAGATACACTACTGTTCAATGCTTCGTTCTTTGATCGAACTTCATCCAACTGATCCTTCAACTCGTTGAACTGTTCTATAACTGTAGAATGATATTCCTCCATAACTTCTTTACAATTCTTCTCCAGCGAATTTTTCATCTTTTGTACATCTAATAGCCTTCAACAATTTACAAAAACATGTAAATTCCATTGCTGTTTTTGGATTAGATTTAACAAGAGTACTAACTTAGCTTTTAAAGTAGCAACGTCGGACGTTAACTGGCTAACGCTCGAGTACAAATGCTTGTTTGAATGATGACTATAATTCTCGGGTTGTTCTAACAATTGTTTTCTCAGATACTCGTTTTGTGTCTGCAGCTCTCCGATAATCGTATTCAGTGTGTCGATACGTTGTTCATAAATTTTCAATTGACTCTTTCTCGTTGCATTTCGATGGTGACAACGAGTAGTCGGCGGTGCGTTATTCGAATCCAAACATTGTCCCATACTACTAGTGTCCACTGAACGGTGTTTCATTAATGGTTTGCTCCTTTGGTGTTGTCTGCATCTCGTAGACATTTTGTAGTTGTTTAAAGTACTATGAAACGGTCTTACGACGTAGTTCGATAGATCACTGATAGACGAACTGGTACAGATCTGTGTTACACATTGATTATTTCGTTACCGTGATTAAACGAACGTACAATACTAGCATAGGTACCATGTGATATGACTTAGGTAACGGCAGAAGTAGTCCATTCGGCGGAAGTCTGCTGAAAACTCCTCCGACGCGACCTGTTCTCAGTTGTCTGCATAACTCCAGAAGATACTCGTTTCTCAGACGACGTTGCGAGGTCTCGTTGTGCAATTTCTCAAGCCAGTCCCTACATAATTGCACACTCTCAGCAGACGTCAGTTGCAATATGTAGGGCCTAACATGCGACAGAATCTCCTTATAAGTTTCGTCCAATTTCTCGACTTCTTGGTCATCGTACTTTTCAATTTTTTGCATGGTCCTTACTCGTATCGGTTAAAGTGTGACGTGGATTCAGATGAATAAAAAACGACATTTTTAAGAAGTTTCCGCACCTTTCAACGAATCGTCGCTTTTGTTTCTACACCGAAACGATAATTTCAAGACGGTCCCGAATCGTGGCAAATAGGTGAAAGAGCGTGTGTATTTAAATTTATCATTTATTATTATATCTCTGCCTCTATAGTTCGTGTATGTTCGAGATCTTCCTATATATTTATATATATATTGTACAGATGTTTAACACGTTACATCAATTAATAGAGATTGAAGACAACTATTAGATTAGTTAATAAATATACTGATAAAAAAGACTCCATGAAATATATTATCTACTGCGTACAATCTTTTTTTTTCCTTTTCTTACAGATGATCAATAACATTTTCAGAGGATCTTTGTAGAGGTTTTCCTAATAGTAGAAAAAATACTCGCACGTACTATGTGCATGTAAGAAACGCTAATAATTCGAAGCAAGTATAGAGAGCACAATAGCCGACAATTATGGTTATTGAGCTTGATTATTGGGTCGAATCATAAGCAACTTCAGCTACATATGGATATGATGTTCGCTATTCTGGGAGAAAGCTACGTGACTTGTGTGTGTCGAGCGCCAAATAAATGCGAATATAGTTAATAATAGTACTCTCTTCGACACATTATTGATCGTAATCGCTAGTCTCTTGGATCGAAATAAATTTGAAGAAAAGAAGCGACAGTTATCAATGACTCAACCCAATATAGTATATTGTAATCCCTTCATAGCCAAATATCACAGAACAGCTCGCAAAATGACAAAGCTTGACGATGAAGACATTTGTCACGAATTCGTTCACTCCTAAGCCAAGTATTAAAATAATCGTCCATTCTTTTATAAAATTATATATCCCGTGTGTCCAACACGATTCATTGCTTCTCTTAAAAATCTATTCTTTTCACTTTGCTACGACTACTTATAAGGTAAAATTGTACAATTCACTAGATTTTTCGTACTTTGTTCATCAGCCTATCGTTTTCTGTTTTCTTTTCTTTTACCTGTATAAGAGTTGGTCATTGAGATGCAAGCAGAGATTTCTGAGAGATATTCGCTAAAACCCTAGATACGACTATTCAACATAATTTGATTTTCTGCAGTCTGTTTCAGCTCTACGAGCTTCCCCTTCATAGGATGAATATTTGTACCTATCCACTCATCCACCATCGTCGAAAAAAAAATACTTTCCATTTGAAACCTAAAGTAGCCTTCTAAAGAGGACAACTCCAACAATAATCTGCGAAAGATATTCATCGCGTTATTGTCTGTCCGTGCCTGTACACGGTTTATTTCGAACGGTTATCATGAAACATACTCTGTGAAAACAGGAATCAAATTCTCTAACTGCATAGGATTCGTATAATTGTTAGCCACCTGCCATGGATTCATCCATGTTGATATCCTGCAACATTGCAAACTTGTGACAAGGAAAATAACATGTTCGAGCCGCAAATTCTAAATTCTTACTTACTGTTCGCTAGCAACGATATTATGATATTTAGCTCTAAAATTTAAAAACCATTCTACGCCTACGGCAACCTGCCATCCAGGATAGAGCAAGTTACTAGGTATCGGAGCAGGCCTTGGCTGTGGAGTTATGTGCAAAGGATGGTCTATGTATCCTAAGCTTTTAGCCACTTGACTGTGAATCTGTTCGGAATAACCGTGGAGCCAAACTTTCAAGCATAACGCTAGCGACGGTATCGCTGTGGGCAACAATTCGCACAGCGTGGCATAGTGGTCGTATCTAGAATTCAAATACGGTAGAACAGTTTCGAATGTAGTCGAATGAAACATTACCTCGACCAGCCAGTGAAAGCTGTCCCCCGGAACTCGTGAACTTTATTCACGTGCACACTCAATTCTTCCAGCCACTTTTCATGATTACTTATATGATGCCTTATAACCGGAACATGTTGCGAGGATCCAGTAGCACCTTTAAATGCCGTGGCTGCCCACATACGCGGAAAGATCGCAGTATACTTATCCCACATTCCTGCCAAACAATTTTATATTCTCGTATTCAATGAAATCGAAGTCAAACACTATCCTGAAGTGTCTTACCATGAGGTAGCGCAAAATTATCCCTCGGATTATAATGCCAAATCATGGGCTCCACATATTTTCCGATATAGTGGTCTGCAAATCGTAGAAAAACACTTTCATGAAGCAATTAAGTGACGCCGATTGACATATAGAAATTACTAAGATACCATTCAAAACCTGTAAATCTATTGATCTTAACATATCGTCCCATATGATAATTTTTAAGTAGGGATATGTTTCTTGCACGTATTGCGCGACAGCCAGAATGTGTTCCAGGTACAGAGACGGCTTCCCGTATTTACTAGAGGCAGCGCGTTTTGTGCACACTGCGCACAGACCTAGATGCCACACTTCGTCCGCGCCTATGTGCAAATATTGGATGTCCGGATGGAAGCTAACTATCTGCCGAATCAAGGACTTGATCAATGGCAAGGTTCTCGTGTTAGACGGACAAATTGAACTCGGAAAGTGCTCCACTTCTCTCAAGGATTTCCACTCATTGTGCTTCAAGACGAACTGCGATCGACAGCGATATTAGCAGGGAACTATTCAATCCAAGATTACAACCGAGATTTCACTCACCTCCATATGACCGAACGTTTGTACTAAAGGAACAATCGCTAACCCGCAATCTCCGGCTATCTGTAGGATATGTCTAGCCTCCTGGACCGTGTAGCCACTGGTGAAGTTGCTCAACCCGTTGCTTCCTATAAGAGACAGCTCCCGATTGTACGGAAACGTGTCTTCCCATTCTATGAGAATACCGGTGGCACCCCATGTCCTCAAAAGTGGAAGTAACTGCAAACGATTGTGAACGATTGTACAGTTCTGTTTTGTAGAGTACACCAAGCTGCGGTACGTACGTGAAATATGCGATACTATATTCAAAAAATACGTTACGCATCCACTCGCAAAACCAATAATATCAGGAGGACGTAACTTTCGTTAACATTTTTAACTGTGGATAATGATGTAAATGAAAATGGTAACACACCCTGTAGATAACATTAAAATTTACGACGCATACGATTTCGAAAGGGTAACAGCCGATTTTCGTGAATGAAACAGTTATGCAATCGTTTCGCTCGAAACGGATGTCGGGACATTGGTAACACGTGACGAACAATGGAAAAGACATTATTGCAGTTAGGATTGACCGATACGGGCTGTCAGAATGGGGATACAGTGTGTAAACAATAAAGTTCGGCACGGTGACAGACCTTTTCGAAGTAACAGACCCGCGGCGGAGCACCTTTCAGATCTAAATGGACCAGCCTGGAAAAGAGAAAACATTTTTCTGTGACGCGTCATTCCCTCGGTCGGAAGTTTTTCGAAAATTTCTGTCAACCAGTCGCACGTTTACCTGTGCAAGCCGAACGTCAAGTCGTCCATCTTTCCTCCATTACTACAACGTTGAATAAAGAGCGTACGGTGGTAGATTACCGTGAACGTTTTTCCCCTTACGAAACCGTAACACAGATTTTTTCAACCGATATTACAGCACAGTATTCCCAATTTTTCGTCTCGCCGAATTATTTTACACCTCGACGGAAATGCGCGGGTTTTCATTCGAATTTGAATTTTTTGTTCGATAAACACGTCCAGTCTGACGAGGATTAGACAAAGAAAACGAGGGCGCCGATAAGAAATGACGAATCAATCGGCGAAACTGTTTCCCCACGAAATATAACTTTAATTCTGTATATATTTGCTTCAGCCTTATACAGGGTGGGGCAATAACGATGTTCAGTTTGAATATTGCCGTTATTTGTAATAATATGACAAAATGTTGTGACACAAACATTTTATGCGTGGGTGGAGGCATAGAGGAGATTTCAAGGTCAACTCTATTTTGTTTTAAACGGAATGCTATGTTTCTTTTATCACGATGTGATAGCCAGTGTCGAGACGAATTCAGCGAGTTATCATTGAAGGTCATGCAAGGTCAAATATGGTAGTAAAATAAGCTTACTCCCGTAATGTAATAAATTACATTAATTAATTAATTATTACAAGTAATTTATTACATTAAGTATCCCTGCATCACGTGCAAGTCTTATCGTTTCTGAACTTATTCCAGCACATGCTGTATTATTTCATAGACTCTCACTTGTACATAAACGAATGGTTTTGTAACATTGTTTATGTTGTGGCAATACATCGCGTATAGCTAGAAATGTAAACACCTCATCGGCTCGTAATGTAAACATCTCACCAGTTAAGTAACATTAACATGAATTGGTCAGTCAGTCTCGGTCGATTGTTAAGTCGAGTAGCTGCGTGATCATCAAAATGAAGTTTTCTTTCGCAGAGCAAGTGGACATGATCCTCATTTATGGAGAAATGCGACGAAATTCGATAAGAGCTCAATCCTTGCATGCTGAACGATATCCAAACCGTACAGATCCTTCGCACCGAACATTTGGAGGGTTGTGCAAAGAATTGAAAGAAACCGGAAATTTGGGTACTCGTAAGAGCAGTCGTCGTAAAAAAAGCGACCGATGAAAGAAATGAAGTTGGTGTTCTTGCAGTTGTAGCTCATAAGCCGCAGATTAGTTCCCGACAGATTGAACGCGAGTCGGCTATCAGTAGAAGGAGCCTGCCACGAATACTTGCACGGTAGAAATTTCATCCATACCATATTAGCCTTGATCAAGAGTTACACGGTACGGATTTTATGAATCGTGTCGCATTTTGTCAGTGGACTCTACGCAAACTACAAATCGATGAAACATTTATTTCCTCAATACTGTTCACCGATGAAGCCACGTTTACTAACCATGGAAATCTCAGTTTGCACAATACGCATTATTGGAGTATCGACAATCCACACTGGTTACGACAAGTTGAGCACCAACGACAATGGTCAATTAACGTACGGCGTGGAATCGTTGGTGATCAAATAATCGGACCGCATTTTATCGATGGAAATCTTACTGGCGAACGATACGAACACTTTATACGAAGTAGATTTGGGACTTTATTAGGAAATGTACCACTAAACGTTCGCCAAATGATGTGGTTACAGCACGACGGATGTCCAGCACATTATGCTCGGAGAGTAAGAGATGCACTGAACGAACTTTACCCAAATAAATGGATAGGACGTGGAGGATCAATTTCTCGGGCAGCTCGCTCTCCGGATTTAACACCGTTAGATTTTTTCCTCCGGGGAGCATTGAAAAATGCTGTTTATCAAGAAGTACCCACTACCCCAGAAAATATGAAACAACGGATAATTGCAGCATGTGCTAGAATAAGTTCAGAAACGATACGACATGCACGCGACGCAGGGATACGAAGATTGCAACTTTGCATCGACGCAAACGGTCATCAATACGAGCATCTCCTGTAATGTAATAAAGTTTATTTTACTACCATATTTGATCTTGCATGACCTTCAATGATAACTCGCTGAATTCGTCTCAACACTGGCTACCACATCGTGATAAAAGAAACATAGCATTCCGTTTAAAACAAAATAGAGTTGACCTTGAAATCTCCTCTATGCCTCCACCCACGCATAAAATGTTTGTGTCATAACATTTTGACATATCATTACAAATAACGGCAATATTCAAACTGGACATAGTTATTGCCCCACCCTGTATAGAACGCGTTACAACTGTACGCGTAATATTAGTTCTCGGCCATAGAGTATTATTGGTCATGTCGAAAACGGTACATCTTGCGAAGGGGCACACATGTGCAGCTTGCAAATTGCGATGCGTATGATCGACGAGTACGTTACACGATGGCAATATTTTTTTAGGACATCTTTCCTCCAAGTCTATACAATTTTCCCCGTTTCTTTCTTACGCTTCTGTGCGAGTCGAAATCTCAATTTTTCTCTCAGATCGATACACTTAGAAATCTTGCTGGGGTCTTGCTGCTTTTACGGAGGATCGTAGAATTTTCTTCCTTTTCGGTAACCATTTTCAGATATTGTACAACACCGAACAGATTGTACAGGGCTTGATGAAACATGTACACAAAATTTCGGTGAACACAATACACCGGAGGCAGCAACGAATATTCCATTACCTTTTTTGTGAAAACGAGGGTACCGATAAGAAATGACGAATCAATCGGCGAAACTGTTTCTCCACGAAATATAACTTTATTTCTGTATATATTTGCTTCAGCCTTATATAGAACGCGTTACAACTGTACGCGCAATATTAATTCTCAGACATACAGTATTATTGGTCATGTCGAAAACGGTACATCTTGCGAATGGGCGCACATATGCAGCTCGCAAATTGCGATGCGTATGGTCGACGAGTACGTTACACGATGACAATATTTTTTTTAGGACATCTTTCCTCCAAGTGTATACAATTTTCCCCGTTTCTTTCTTGCGCTTCTGTGCGAGTTGAGATCTTAATTTTTCTCTCAGATCGATACACTTAGAAATCTTGCTGGGGTCTTGACGCTTTTACGGAGGATCGTAGAATTTTCCTTTTCGATAACCATTTTCAGATATTGTACAACACCGAACAGATTGTACAGGGCTTGGCGTGGCTTGATGAAACATGTACACAAAATTTCAGTGAACACAATATACCGGAGGCAGCAACGGATATTCCACTACCTTTTTGTGAAGACGATATACCACAAAACAACTCGGCGATCTTTTGATATTGTTAACGTTAACGTAGGCGCTTGTCTATCGTAGAATTTAGCAAAATGTAGTGGAATACTCGTTCCAACACCCAATAGAAACTCATTACAAAGTAGAGCGTAACAATAATGGCGACAAGCAATAAATTAAGACATAGAAGTGCAATCGGTTGGCACTCTCTGTAGACTCTGGTGTGTAATAAACAATTAATTCTGAATCATTGAGAGAAAAAAAAGGTGAAACGGGCAACCAGAAAGAAATATGTTAAACAATGATTTTTTATTATACACAGTCACGCGAAATAATTCGCCTTTTTCGGATAACATCGTTATCCCTTCTTTTTTTTTATATATATATATATATGTATACGTTACTTCGTTTGTACAAAATTGATTCACCGAAGGATGTCTGACACGACGAATTATACAGGTCGAAGGATAATTTTAATAGTCACTTGTACGTAATGTAATGCTGGAACTATTAAAAATTGTGTAGGAACAGGTGGAAACGGTTGATCAGAGAAAAGAATCATGACCGTGTGATCCATCCTTGGTGTCTCGTGTATACAAGTGTCAGGGCAGGAATACAATAACAGTCAGCGATATACAAAAATGCGATCGGTCGTTTAAAAAAATTGAGCTAATCTTAAAAACTACGCTTACGTTATTTCAGGACACGAGAACAGGGAAATCGATCGCCGTGCACGCCAGCCTGAACATTTCGTCAAACGCGAAACACAACGATGGAAAAGAAAAGAACATAGTGAAACGAGAAGTTACGGCGAACACGATGATCTCCTTACATCTTTAAAACTCTTCAGAATGTTCACAATTAAAAGTTCGAACATCACGACAAACATTTATACTAACAGAACGACGTTCCATCGATCTAGACTATATATATATATATTTTTTTTTTTTTCGTAACAGTGATTAATTTCTAGTTTTATCTCCGCAATCTCATGATCAAAGCGTAGCAGTAGAGTTGTTTGTTAATTTACTCTTTGAATTTTGAATGTATCTTCACCTATCATATTTTCATTCGTCGATTCAGCGTTTCGTACGAGAGTTCGAAATTACTTTTTCTGAGGCCCTTGTTTTCGTTTCTTTTTTTTGTTAATATATACTTTTCTGTCGCACAGTTCATGCGCGTCCGACCGATAAAATGAAATTTCCGTAGGTCGGATGAAATTTCCGAGATATAGTTTCCGGAACAGGTTTAGTTGTTCGTGCGTATATCTCTTAGGATGCTAAACGACTTAAGTCTACCGCCCATGATTCGTCGTGATAAATAAATTAATTACATGATCTAATGTTTTACACCTTGGCGTTTCGGCCGTACTCCAAAATTTGTTTATGATAAAAAAGAAGATACCTGAAAAGGAAAGGTTTTTTCACTGGATCCTTGGTAATAATACTAACTGCGGACTGATTGGCCAGTGCCGCGGACTCACCCCTCACTAGTCAAGACGTCTTTCAGTCTTGCCCTCGTGATTAAATGATCGTCGCATTTAAACCATTGATCTCTTTGCTGCCGTATAAAGGCAGTGTAGTGTCCAGTCTCCAAAGAACCTTCGTGATTTATCACCGCGAACAGCGAGTATCTGTTGTCGCTGAACGCCGTGTCTTCCCCGTTCTTTGGCAGGCCGTCCATCATCGAGCTATTGTTGTTGCCGTTCCGCCTGTGCGACATGAACGGCGTCATGTCCAACTGTTCCGGGAACGAGATGAACGTCGAGATCTTCTTGTCCTGTATGCTAGAGTGCTCGAATCGTTTTAAGTGAAAACTGGCCACTATAGGAAGCTGCTTCATCGTCAGTTGCTTGGTGCTCTCTTGGTAGGTCTGGCAATTGCTACATTTGATTTTAGCGCTAGATCCCAAATGCTCTGCGCGCGTGAACCTCTCCAGGCAATCCAACAATGAGGTAGGAGGACCAGAACTGTCCGAACCCGACGCGCTAGCTGCTGGACCCAGGTCCAATGATATATCCCAGAACGGATCTATGGTGGTCGATACGCCGCTAAAAAACGATTACGTTAGCGGGCAATTCTCTTCACTGTACCGTCTAGTATTCTCAGGGTGTAAAGCCGAATGCTTCACGAAAAGACCATTTATGAGACTGACTGTATAGTCGGACTGTACGATACATCTAGCTTTACACCCTTTACAGGGAGGGTGGAATTTCATGCCGTACTTGCATGCCTGACAAACCACGTCGCTTTGTAGCCCGCCGGTAAAGATCTGATCGATGATACAATTGCAATGATGCGGATTATCTTTCACTAGTATCGGCGCCGCCTCGCAATGCCTGTGCAAAACGTCGAGCGTGGCTATAAAGAACTCGTGGGCATCCTGCTGTTCGTAACCTGCTAAATGTCTGGCGTGCGTCCATATTAAATGGAGAAGCTTGTGGAGCGTCAACGGTGCTTTGCTGCCAGAATAGAATTCCTGAAAAAGATGGGACACTTCGCAGACCAGGCATCGGCTGGGTTGTGGGCAGTGGTGACGGTCAGCAAGAAAATAATCTCTTAACAGCGGTGTGTGGATAAGGGCCTGTACAATGCAGTTCATGAAACATGTACTTCCAAGATTTATAAGTCCCCTCAGACCTGAAACGTTTCGGGTCGGTTAAAGTATGTTGGATTCGCGTCGATTTCGTCTAACGCAACGGTTTTACGCGTTTCGTCTTATCGAAATGATTACCTATAGTGGAATTTTCCACCACACGCCTTCTGCGAGGATGTTTCCTCAACAGCTCTGCCTCTATTTGCGTCGGTTCCCATGCTCGATAAAATTCTCCGAAGCTCAGCGACTTTGCGGATTCGCTCCACTGTGCCTTGGCAACGGCCAGTAACTCTCTATCGTATACGTAATCTCCACATTGGAAGCACAGGATATTTCCATAACAAAGATCCACAGCTGCGACACAACATTCGTATAAAAATTAAGGAAATAACTCGTTAAACGTAGCATATTACATTTCGTACAGAATTACCTAAGAAATGCTTTTTCGTCTTCGCATGTTCCTGTATGTGACCTTTCACGTAGCAGCCAAAGAATATGCAATGAAGACACGAATGAAGACGGTCCTTGTACGTTTTACATGTGTGACATAAACAGCTTACAGCCTAAAAAATGTAGGAATTGCTCATGTAATATTTTCTATGAAAAAATTACAGAAATAAAAACGGTTGCGTGGACAAGATAAAAATATTGTTCGAGGTAAGAGAGATATTCTCGTGTCCACATAAAATACGGAGTATACGGTTTATTCGATGCAATTTCATAATTTCATAGTGCTGTAAAGCGTAATAAAACATTCATCAAAGCAACGGTACCAGTGGAATCGTAAATCTGCGATACCGTTACTTTACGCGAGCAACAAATCCGCCAGAGACGCTTTGTACCGGCCGAGTAATCGTCTGCGGCGGCCATTTTTAAATCCGTCTTTACGCACACACGACCGTCCATGAAAGTAACAGTACAGGCCAAACAAATAAATTACACCGTTCACGATGTTTTCATTGACTGCGCAACGTGTTTTATCTTCGTGAAAGCGTGTCTGTTCCAAAATTATACTGGAACAGTTAATGGCGGTTACATTTCAACAGAATTTCGATCGACTCCACGCGATCGAAATCTGTCCGGTTGAACAAAACAAAGAAACGAGGAAAAGCTTAGGAAAGACAGTCGGCAAAAATTGACTAAAAAAGAAGAAAAAAAATAGACATCGCGATACGAATCGGTCGGAAATCTTCGAACACGTAAACAACGCTCGGACATTTGCGAACGGGGTTGTCGTTCCGTCTACAATTTGCATGGCTCGTGACCGAGTCCCGCGAGTCGGACCTTAGAACAACAAAGAGAGAAAACTGTCTCGCGATTCCCGATACTACGGGGGTTTCACGTTGTCGCGACAGTTACCGATTCTCCGAAACATCTGTTTTTATCGTTCGCACGAGTCGCAGAATCTCCGGTGACGAAATCGGCGAGATAACGCGGCGTAGAATGAGACAGGAAAGACGATCGGGACGGCTGATCGTCAGGTACGACATATGTACAAAGACAGAGAGAGAGAGAGAGAGAGAGAGAGAGAGAGAGAGAGAGAGAGAGGGGGGGGCGTACAAGCGAAAGTGAGAAAGAGACAAAGACGGAACCTTGACCACGGATCACGCGAGAAAAAGATAGTCGCACCTTTCTTACGCGTGCCTCGGTCGACGTGCTGGTCACGAAATAAGAGTGTATCACTTTGTACGGCTGGATACCCTTGGCTGCTTTGAAATTATTCAAGTGTATGCAGCCATGGTCGCTCATCTCAGGCTGGCGTGAGCGACGCTGCCCTGTCTCCTTCCCGTCAGCCTGCACGTACGCTGTTCGCCGGCCCTTTCCGACCACCGACGGGTTGTTGTCGACGACAATGACAACGACGACGACGACGACGACGACGTGGACAACGACGGCTCGTCGGTGACGGGCACGGCCGATGCGCGGAGCGGTTGCTTGACGGCGGCGACGGAGGCTGCTCTGCGCGGGGCGTAGCACGCTGGCCTTGGCAGGAGCGCGCGTGTCGTTGACATGGAAAACCGCGTGAACCTTGGAAAAAAAGAGCGCAAGGGTTGTCCGTGCAGTGTCGTAGCCAGTCGATCGCTGTCACGCCGTATCCGATCTCTGTCCCCGTTCGACAGAGAGAGAAAGAGAGAGAAAGAGAGATCAACCGGGGAAGGGGCAGACACAGGACAGCCAGAGAGATAGACAGAGAGGGAGAGAGGTGCGCGAGCGAGCTAGACAACCAGACCGATATTCTATCTCGACACCCACAGGACTCGACCGAGGACACTAATGCTCTTGGCGACGACCGCACTGACGGGAAATACCGTCACGATTCGTACGATCGCTCGTGTCCACGTTTTCGACACCCGGGTGCTCACGGACACCAGCCGGTCACTGCAGGCGCCGCCGGTTCGAGCCAGCCCCTCGTTGCCCCCACCACACGCGGTTACTGCAGAGCCGAAACTACGGCGCTGTTCGGGGATCGCCGGTGCGCATGCGCGCCGAAGTTGATCCTTGTCGTTCGAAATGAGCGTCGTAAGGAGCGGAATAGAAAATGACGCTCTCGTCGCTGTTTCTTGTTTGTTATGTCGATTTCGAGGAAACATTTTCATTTTTGCCGAATATTTTTCTTGATTTTATGCGAGTACAGATGTAAAATTTGTTAACAAATAACGTGCAACATTTTCATTTTTTCCGAATATTTTTCTTGATTTTATGCGAGTACAGATGTAAAATTTGTCAACAAATAACGTGCTTGATAGATATCACAGGCGAGGTATAGGATATACTTGTCATCCAATGTATTTTTGTGGGCCACATTTTTGGGGTCACGTAACCCCATTACCATATAAAATTTGCTGACAGAATCCTCGGGGAGAGGAATTTAAATAAAAAATAGCTATATATAGTCACTGCAGTCTCGCGAATGCGAGGAAATAAACGAATAATTCTAAAAACCTTTCGTTTTTCGAACAGTCGATGTTTCAGAACATGAGACATCAAGTCCCATAGGATGATAGATCTGTCCTTATGCCTCGTCTGCGCAGATATCGTTCTCTACCACGTTACGGTTCAAACTTGCCGCGCTTTCCGATGTTTCAAACTTTTCTGCACGCAGTCTCTCCTTCCTCCTTCGACCTGTTGTCCAGAGAGGGAGATGGGAATATTAGCGGCAACGATGTCTGTATATAGGCTGTCAAGGTCATCCAATTTAGGGAGACGAGTGTCGAAGGATGCGATAGGAATTTCATCTATGATACACTCTGTGCTCTCATCATTAACGGTAGAATGAATGCAGGAACGTATCGTTGACAGGGCACCGAGGATTACAATCAATGTATTGTTGTATTATTTATGATATAATATGTTAATATGATTATAATAAAATTATTAATAATTATATAATTATTCGAAACGTATTAGAGGAAGCGTTTGAAGGTACGGAAACAACGCAGACTCATTTGTAAGTTCATTTCAAATATTGTTCGCTCTATGATTGGCGAATCGCGGGCACTTTCGATTCTCGAAATCGGAAATCGCTAATCGGGACGAGAGATTTCTACCAATTATGAGGTCCGTGGATTTGCAATTGTCTCGCGATTGGTCACGGAACGATTCGTTTACTATTCGAACATTATACTGTTCGCAGTTATCAACCCGGTTGAAACGATTAATTTCAGAGGCTTTGTTTAACAATTACCGTGACCATGAAGACATCTCTTGACATGCTATGAAGTAATTAGGCTTGAACGGCCGTTTCTGATACGTTCAGCGAAAGCAGTAGAACGATTCGCGAAAATTTAACTGAATTAGAGTGGGAATTAGGGAAGCAAGAAATGAAACTGAAGTGAATATCATTCTGCCAATTCATCTAATTAACTACCACAGTCGCAATAGATGATATGCGATTTAGAACATTCTAAATTGTCGTATGGAGGCCGCTGCTGGGTCCGTTGTGATCCATATTGAAATATTTTTGTAAAATTAATTATTAAGTAAGATATTATAAAATTTGCGTACGTCCTGTGGAAAATGGAGAGGGAAAAGTTTGGAAAATATATTGGGTACGCGTAATTTGCGAGAATCTTTGTACGGCCCTGAAGTCTCGCTTTTCCCATCCCTCTTGCCCTAACGAACAGCTGCTCGCAGTATACATCCCTTTAGAATCGCATTCTCGCCGGTTCGCATAAGCGAAACCGTTGATATAATTCCATGGTCGCGTGACCCATAACAGATTTAATGCTATTCTTCTACAGCTTCGCCTTCTATCAACAATGGCCGTGTCGATCAAATTAAATCAGCAGTTCTAATCTGACAACCTATAAAAATATCAATCCGATTCTATGCATTTGCACAATTATTTTGAACAATGGCCGTCTTTTTCTCTATTTTAAATAACCCAGTATGTTTCCAGGAAAATTGATGGAAATCGAAGTAAGAGCCACGATAAGCAATTATATTTTATATTTAACACTAGGTTTACGGAGCATTAAAAGCGAGTATTTTACATTACGTTATAAAAATAAGAAGAATGTGTCTATCCAAGTTTTCAGCCATTTTTAAAATAATATACACCTAAGGAAATAAGTTTGTTGAGTAATTCCACGTAGATGGATCTTCGCAATCTCAATAATCGTGAATTCAGAATATTAGAACCCGTCATTCTGACGGGTCCCGTAAACCTAGCGTTAATTAGCACGCGAATATTAATTTACAAAATCATCAATGTTAAATTCACCCAATGTTACCGACGGAGCACAGTTTTTAGGACTTGTGGCGCCATCTTCGAGAATGCCTGAGAACTTTCTGGATTGTTCGAAAGGTGAAATGTTGTCGATCGGTAAGTTTTGTATTTCATTTTTATTTTACTCTTACCTTTTTGTGGAATCACTGTCCTAACAAGTACGTTTGTTAACAAAAATAACACATCCGGTGATTAGTCGGTGATCACTGTTTCGATTAAAAATGTTTAAAAATATTTTTCTCTTGTACGGAACTTTTATTCACGATCTCTTTCTTTTTTTAATAATGAGAGATCCGCCACGAGTTCCATCAATTAACCGATGAAGAAACAGTGGTAATTCTATTCACAAGATCTGGCGAAGATGCACCGAGATATCTAACGAGGTGAGAACACCCAGTTATGCAACGGAGGCAATTAGGAGAACGACGTGACGAGGAAAGGAGGAAATCCAAGGTCCGCTAACATCTATCTTTTTATTAATAAGACACGATTTACAGAAACACTACGTGATAGTTACATTACTGGTACACGATGTAATTAATCATTAACGACACGAGCGTCGATACATCTAGCCCGAATCCTGCGCGTATACCTAAGCTAATACACAGGTGTCTTGTAAAAAACGGTAGTGTGACAATAACGTAATCATATAAAAACAGAATCGAAAGTACAATTCGAAGATACAATTTTCGAGGCCAACTGTATTCTTTCCCCATGAAACGATCATTTACTGCCTCGCGCCATTTGTTACGCGACACCCCGCGATCTTTATAACTATAGAAAATATATTAATCTTCCCGGTGTACAGACTTACAGGTTATTGTTATGTAAACCGACATCGAGCGAGCATGTAATTAACATGCTCACGCTCGCCGTCGCCCCGTTTGTCAAGGATCAGCCGGATCGCCATTAGAATGGAATCTATGCAACGATTGTTCGTGCTGCCCAGAAAATAAACAATCCGAAAATCAACTGGGATTCAAGCGGAATCCTCGACGAAATCAACGGCGACCGCTCGTGAACCTAATCTACGATGAAACGCTTTGTCGTACACCCCTGTCGCCCGTTCCCATCATCAAAAAACGGTCAACGTTGCTCTTGACTAGAATTCCAGTCGTCAACATTTTCGAATTTACTATTAACAAATGATCCTTTGATATCATTAAACCGCGTGTTTCATGCATTTACGGCAGAAACGAACTAGTACAAATCTAGAATTTGTAGAATCTACGAATATCCAATATATTATTTTTCTATACGGTTGCTGTTCCTTGTGACTGAAGAAGGCAATTTTTATTTCGCATAAAGATCCGCGGTTTAAATACCGTATACAATGAACATAAACAATGTAACGTTACATCGGAGCTTTAAAATTAATTCGGTTGCTCGTATAAGAGGTGAAAAATTTCTCTGTTAAATGCATAATAATACGGACGCAGACGAAAGTTATCAATGAAATTACTCGTCGTCGGTTAACAGATTAAGAATTACAATATTAGCCCGACAAAAAAGAGGTGGGGAAGGTAAGCCTCGGATCAGCTCGGTGCCCCGGATTAACGCGATCCTCCTTTTCTCGTTCCATTCCGAAGTCTCTTCGCATTAATCCAGGGTTTATTGATTCGTCAACTGTACCGGTATGGTTGCACCGATTCGCTCCTAGCCAGAAGTCTATACTAACTTTAGACGAGAACTGGTCGATCGACCAGTCCGCTCTCGCTTTTGGTTAGCGCTTGATCATCGAACGAGTGAATAGAAATCGCCTTGAACACCGAACTCCGCCTATGAGTCAAACGCGTTTAATATTCTTTTCATAGCAGCGGCTGACATCATTTATTGCAGATGCGATTGACCGGCGGCGTCTCTTCGCGAAGGCTCTGCTTCGCCATTCGTTTTTTTCTTACCCTCCCTTGTGAGTCATTAATCAGGCGTAATCACTCGTTTCCTCTTTCTCAAGCGAATCGCTCCAGGAAAAGATTTTCCATTCTGATCCTCGGTTTTATTTGTCACAGAAGAGCGGTGGATGCTGAGGATTATATGGGACATATACAAGGTCAAGCTGAAGGGTTCAGAATTGCACTGTCCGCCAATGGTCATCGAGGAAACGTATGGGGAAGTGATAATGAACGTGGCCATCGGAAAATTCTAGATTTTGGCCAAACTTGACTCTG
>CM052130.1:25063585-25139087 GCA_028454255.1 Halictus ligatus
TACCATTTATCTCTATAACGTGCTATCTTTTTGTCGCGGAGTGTACCATAGAAGTGTAAAATATAAATACAGAGTGCGGCGCAAATTACAATTAAAATTGCGGTGTTTCGTGCCAAAGTTAATCGGTATTTAACCGATAAGAAATTGCAATTTTTTTAATTAAAAAAAATCGATTTTCAACAAAAAAATCAAGGTCGCTGTCATATCTTTTAACGGAACTCGGTATGTTTAATTTCATAATATTGTAGGCGACGTCGAAACGAATTCAACGACTTGCTATACAATTACTTTCAAATGACCTTGGAAGAAAATATCGCCATGAATCAATTGACAGAATATTTGAAATATGTCGACGGTACGTAATTGCAACACCTCGCATTTAGTAAACAAATGAACGTAAACGTTGCTGCAGAACTTAACTCACAAAAAACCAAATTTACTATCCCTCAGCACTCGAATGGCGACTAGAAGGCGCCACTAAAAATTCCTGTATCATTATTCAAAATATTTTTTACATTATTAAATTTAGTTGTGTTCAATAAATCACTAAACATTTCAGTACTGTACCAGTAAGTTGCACCATTTTCGTATGTATAGCATGAAAAAATATATACAGAAGGTCGAAAGGTCGCTCTTCTAGGTCGGAAGAAATGTCACGTTTTAGAGTTAAAATGGCTTCGAGTGCAACGGGCTATCAGCGTACCGGTTTATTGTTATAACGTATCTAAAAACTTCATAATAATGAACCAACAGATCTTGCGACACAAACGTTGAGGAAATCAGCATTCACAATGTTTTTACATTTCATTACTAGATCGGAGATCTTACGCGTTTATAGTACAGTAATTTCCTAAACTTTGTTCTCTTAGAATCGACGGGAGACAATTTTCATTTCGCACGAAGAGTACGGCGGCCTGTTTGTCGCTTTGATCCAGAGGAGCCGAAGCCGACAGTCCTGACGCACGCCTAACAGAGCAAAAACAGTTTGATCCGCGACAAATCAGGTTCCGAAGGTACGAATCACCTCACTCAGATGCTGCTATCAACGGCGCAGATAAAAACCTCATTAAACTCCGTGCAACGTTTTTTCGCCGCGCCATGTTTTAGGCAATCGGGGTCAGCTGCAGGCGCACAGGAGTCACACAGTCCATTAATTACGTAACTTCGTCGGTTCGCTCGACGAAGAGAAGCGTACGAGGGTTTTCGCGCAAAGTCCTCGACACAAAAACCGCGTATGAATATTAAATTCGCCGGCGATCCTGTCTACAGTACGAACGGTACAGAAATTGTTTTGCTGGCGTACAAGAAAGAAAGAAAGAGACAGAGAGACCGAGAGAGAGAAAAGGAATGCTTTCGTCGGCTCGTATAAGGAAACAATAAACGTTTACGCAATTCTCGAACGCGTTCTCGAGTGGAACCGTTTCTAGGATCCGCGGAGGAAAAGGTCCGAAGACCAAGGTGGCCGGGACCTTGAAGACAACAGCGTCTCATGTGCGCCGAGCGGTAATGGCACGAGTCATACCCGCTTCATGATTCGTTGCGCCATCACATCCATTTTAATCGCAACGATCCGCAGCGCCGACAAATCCTGCGCTCCATCGATCTCGCTTTTTGTGGACACAGGTGCGGAACGAGCAGACCGATCGACTTATTAATTGCTCGAGATATTAATCCCGGCAGAGCCTGTCTTTGCTTTCACGCCGAACAAACCGGACGGAACCGCGGAGGGAACTTTCGTTTTCCATTATCACCGACTCGCATCGTTCCGTTTGAAGAGCGCGTGTTGCGAAACTCCGCATCTATTTAAATTGATTACCACCGAAGCGATACCACCGCTCTGTAGGTCGCGGAATTCCGAGTTCGGAGGAACCGACGACTCTTATTTGTATCCGCGTAATTGTATTTAGCCGTTTCTGCCTCTGCTTTTCCGGAATATTCCCGCAGAAACGTCTATGGTTCGGCTAAAGATATTCAGGGCGAATTATTCAGATCGATTTCTAGAATTAGAATTACCGTCGAAGCGATGGCGCACTGTAGGTCGCGGAATTCCGAGTTCGGAGGAACCGACGACTCTTATTTTTATCCGCGTAATCGTATTTAGCTGTTTCTGCCTCTGCTTTTCTGCAGAGATCTGCTAAAGATACACTCCGGGACAAAAAGATAGCACACTTTAAAATTAACATAATTTTTATTTATTTAACGTTACCACCAAGGTTTTGTTTCTATACATCCTTGCAAAATACCTCTATAAACATACACAAATAAAATTGGATTGAATTTCTCCAATCTATACAATTTTATTAAAAAAAAGAAGAACTTTTAAGGAAATATAGTGGGACAAAATGATAGCACATTTAACTTAAAATTGTGTGTAACAATAAATCGACGAATAATATTTAATGCTTAATATCTTATGGCTCCTCCTTTACATTTAATAACAGTCATCATTCTCTTTGGCAAAGATTTATAGAGTTTTTTAATAGTTTTTTGCTTTGATTGCTCCCACTCATCTTGAATAGATTTTTTTAATTCGGCAATATTTCCAAATTGTCTGCCATTTCCATATACAGCTCGGGCAAGATTTCCCCAACAATTTTCAATAATGTTAAAGTTGGGTGACTTTAAGAAAGTCGAAAAGTATTCTTTTACTACTTTTGCCGTGTGTACTGCAATTTTGCTATTGTCCTGCTGAAAAATAAACTTCTCTCGAGCAATTCTGGTGGCGTACGTGTTTATTTGTTCCTGAATCATTTCCAAGTACATTTTGCTATTCATTTTTCCTGTTATAAATTTGATTTCCGTTTTACCATAGTACCCGATACCGCGCCAAATCATCACACCACCACCTCCAATTTGCCGACCACTCAAAAACTGTTCCTCTTTTCGCATATCGTGAAAATAGTAACTCGGACCATCAGGTCAATCCAAGTTAAACCTCTTTTCATCCGTAAATATTATTCTTCGCCACTTCTTTCGCACATGAATATTCTTTTCAAAGTGTAATCGATTCATCTTATGTTGCACAGTTAACCGAGGCTATTTCTTCAATTTTCTTCGTGTTATGTACTTGCAGTCTTGTAAAACACGTCACACATTCTTTATATTAGTGTCTACGCAAACACTTTGAGCTATTTGCCTTGCAGTCATTTTAAAATTTGATGCTGCACTTAGTATTGCACGTCGTTCCTGGGCATTTAGACTTCGCGGGCGTCCAGAATTCTTCTTTTCACCATAATTTTCCAGATTTTTCAAGAAGTTCATTATTACTTTTCGGCTTCTATTCATAATGTTTGCTATTTTTGTCACTGAACATTGTTTTTCTTTCAATTTTATTATAGTGTCAATTTCACACGAGTTCAATCACTTTCCGCGACCGATTTTTGCACAATATTTCGCCTTTTTCGAACAAATATAAAACACGAAATAATATCACGGACTTTATTAACTATGTTCCGAGGTTGATGTTCGCAATTTGCGAGCTTCAGTGTAACTGGAAAGTGTAGATTTACTACATGTACTATCATTTTGTCCCGCTTGCGAACAATAATTTTTACATTTTTTGTGTTAGAATCCTGTCGAAGTATATGTTGTGGACGATATTTCGTAAATTGTATACACAGACATGCTCTGAGTTATCAGTAAAAGAAAATATGTATCTTAATCGGCTTTTAACACAAAATATGGGAAAATATAAGGTGTGCTATCTTTTTGTTCCGGAGTGTATTCAGGGTCTAAGTGAATTATTCTAGAATTAGAATTACCACCGAAGTTATGGCGCTCTGTGGGTCGCGGAATCCGAGTTCGGAGGAACCGTCAACTATTATTTTTATCCGCGTAATTGTATTTATTCAGCTAAAGATATTCTGGGTCTGAGTGAATCATTCAGATCGATTTCTAGAATTGAAATTAATTACTTATCGAATTAATCTTGTCCCGGTGGTGCATATTTATGAACGTTTGAAGATGGCCGGTGTCGCAGCTGGCGATGGCTTTGAAAAAGACTTTGTTATTGTGACGACTGTGGAGTAACATAACTCTGTTACTCTCCTCGGATCTGCCTCGTCCTTTGTCCACCCCTAACTGCTGATAGATAAGTGTCAGTTTCCTTTTTGTTCAACAAATAATATAATCGCAATAAAAACCTCGTCTTAACACTAGATTTACGAGACCCGTCAAAATGACGGACTCGACATTTGTAGATTTACATTTATTATGAGTGCAAGGACGCACTTGAGAAGAATTGTTCAATACATTCGTTTCTACGAGCAGATATTACAATAAAAATGGCTGAAAATCTAAATAATGAGATACGGGTGTATATATAATCAAAGCACACTCTTTCTTTAGTATGTAGAATAGAGATTTTATTTTAAAAGTTCTCTAATAGCACTTCGTCAGACACGTGTTTACTGTTTGAGAGAAACGCCCCGAATGAATCAAGAAAACGAAACAGAGGAGCAACAGTTCCGATTCAAACGATCCTTCCTTCTGAAGAAAATAAAAGATTCATTTTGTTCCATTTATAAAATAAATTCCAACACTAAATAACTACAATTTCTATTGTAAACCTAGCGTTAATTTACCAGAAGGTCTGTACACCTCGAAGCAATGTCGTCGAAATAAAAATGTGTTTCTTTTAATAATTTTAGCGAGCAATAATTTTAGCTTTTAAGAGGATAACAGCACTCTCGAAGGATAACGACCAAGGTTTAGAGCCGAAGATTAATGTAGGAAACAATTATTCCGGTGTGTACGTTATGGCGATACGAACGCTCGCCGACTGTCGTGACATTGTTTTTGGGGAGGGAGAAGACGATTGTCCTCGTCCTCGGGCGTTCCTGCTCGCGCGCTGAGACTTTCCCACGGTGAAAATCTGTTATTTTCGTAAGTGCGCCCTGTCGTGGAACCGGGAACGTATTGCGCAACAGATTTTCGTTTCGCGTTACGTCGAAATGGTATTAACGAAGCCGGACGAGCTCGCGCATTAAATCATTGAACGTTGTATAAATCGGAGGATCGATCTCCGGTCGACGCACGTTTTGTGCATGTATGCAGCATGCGCGCCGAGCAAAAGCCTCGTTTGTTACTTTCGAAGCGAGAACGATCGCGCACGCGATCTGCGAGCGCTGTTTATTTAACAGCTAGATTTACGAAGCACTAAAAATGACTATTTCACATTACCTTATGACGATAACGTAAACTTATCTATCAAAGTTTGTAGCCATTTTTTAAATAATATGTACCCAAAGAAATCAATTTGTTGAATAATTGCTCGTCGATAAGTTTTTACAATCTCAATATTCGCAAGTTGAAAATATTAGAATCCGTCAGTTTGACGGGTCCCGTAGATCTAGTGTTAAAGATCCATGAGGAATTATTCAATAAATTTATTTCTTTGGGTACATATTATTAACCCTCCGTTTGCATACCATGTCGTTTATGTTTATGGCGTGTTTTAAAATTATTCCAAGCTTTTGAAAAGTCTACAAAAATTCTGGAATACGTATTGAACTGCCTGTTTCAATATATAATCATTGGAACGGTCGAATGTTTACAGCATTAATGGGAAAAAAATATCGAAAAAGAAGAAATTTAATAGTGAAATTTCGACATGAACGGTAAGTAATTACGCTTGCCGATCGGATCGGAGCACGAGGATCATGCTCGCCGGCGTAAGCAGCTCGCAAAAAAAATTTCCCATGTGCACCTCCTCTAATTCGCGGGTTGTCCTGCGTCACGACGGAGACAGGAAGTTACCTAACGTATTTTCTTTTTACGTAACGACCCCGAGGAAGAACGCGAGGCAGTCGATTGGAAAACAAACACTGCTCGTTAAAGGATCTATCATTGCTTCGACTATAATTGTCTCTGAACAAAGTAGACTGTCCCACGCAAGCTTCGAATTAAATGGAACAATCCAGCGGGAATAGACATCGGGTCTATTAATAATCCATTGTCCTTGCGAGTCTGCATTCCAATGGCAAAATTACACTAACATTTTCGACTTGTCAGAAGAGGACGTCCCTTGATATTGTCGTTGAACTTTTCAGGTTTATTTGAAACAACTATCGGTCCTCCGAATTAGAAAATATACATACAAATTTAAATTTACATACAAATGAATTGAATTTAGGAAATAAAAATGAAATGAATTCGAATTTAGGAGATATATATATGAAAATTAAAATTACAATAAAATATTCAACTTGATAAGAAAGAATGTCGTTAAATACAGGCATTGAACTTTTTAGGTTTATTTGGAACAACTATCGGTCCTCTGAACTAGGAAATATACATATAAACATGAATTGAATATAGGAAATAAAAATGAAATGAATTTAGGAGATATTCATATAAAACTTAAAATTACAATAAAATATTCAACTTGATAAGAAAGAATGTCGCTAAATACAGGCATTGAACTTGTCAAGTTTATTTGGAACAGCGAAAAATTAGGCGCCAGTTGTAGGAGAAAGTAGAGGATTTCTAAAGCTAACAAACGCGTCGATCTGCAACGATTAAGAATCGCTCGCTCCGAGGAGTCGTCGCTGAAGAAGGTGAGGCTTGATTCTGTGGGAGAATGGTCGCCGCTAGTTTGTAGCAGCGTGTCCTTGTTTAGAATGCGAGTTACAGCTCCGCGAATTTTGTTTCAAGAGCCGTGTCGGTGCTATTAAAGGATGCGCGGGATAGTTGGTAACAGCGGGCGCGAGGTTCGCCGTCCAAATGATTCAATTCAGCAATTAAGCCGGCATACAGCGACACCCGGCCGACGAAAACACTCGGTGTACCTTGGACGCGTACCTGTCATCGAGTTACATCATTAGTCGTGAATCCAATAATAGACGCTAATGAATGGGATACGGTCAGCATTGTTGTGCTCCGCAGTCGCAGCCGATGCTACAAACTAATTCGTCCGACAATCGGCGCGTGATAGCGGCGATTCAATATTTCTACGAGCCGCAAGAATAGAGAATCGAGAAGAATCGATTTCCCGGCGATTTGTTGGAAAGTAAACGCGATTATGCTCGCAGGAAATGAGACAGTCGCCGCGATACTCGGTCGTACGCTTTTGCGACTTGGACGGCTCGCATAGACTACCGGATATTAGTCATCCTTATGTTTACCCATTTCTAAGATCCCAGTGATTAGTATGAAATTGCTCCGTTTATGAGTAATCCTGCGGTTATCAGATGAAGTCGTTTGTCTATACGTTCAGTAAATTCGAATCAATTTTTTGGTGGCTGTTAAATCACAAAAAGAGCATTATTAACAGCATTATTTAGGAATATTTACCAGGATAACTGTGTCCGGAACTAAATTACTTTTATTCTGTTTCTAGCAACGTTGCAACGTAAGAAGACAGAATGCATAAATACATAAATGACTAGTCAATTTAACAAAAGGCCGTATTTTTGCTTGGTGCTGATTGATGCATTCATGTTCGTGTTAAAATGGTTGCCTCGCGGCCAGCTGCGCTGGTGCGCTTTGACATTCCTGCGAAGATCATCGAGGTGGATTAAAGTCGGTCCCTTGTTTATTTTAACGCCAGTTCAAAAGGAGTAAAATTCAAATGGCAGCTACAGAAGCGAGTGTCACAATTCTCACATTAATACTGGCTTCACAGCCGCTTTAACAACATAATTAAATGCGCAGCGAAGACTTTGGTGTCCGAGCGTAAAGGCGCCTGCGATAGCTCGGTCGATAATGCGTTTAATGTGTCGCAAATGCGTTTCCGGACGTAGACAATACGTCGCCCTTAGGTGTCACGATGCGTGACGCATGTCCGAATGATTACAACACCATTCGTCGAGGTTCAAATGTGACAGTCGAGAACGAAAGTGGGACACTGGACGAAGGTTTTCTGAATGTAGGCCTGCAGGAAATCCCGAATAAAATGATTAGGTTCCCCGAAAAACAAGTTTATACACTTTGTGCCCCCTGAGACGTTACTATTTCCTTGCAGCGGAGAGGAAGCCTCCTCTGGTTGCATAAACAGTAATTAAAATCAGTACCAAAATCATTAGCAGCGGATTCCTAATAATCACAGAGTGGCATTATTATTAGCTATGTTAAAAGAGGCTCTTCTACGTAGGCTCTGATCCAGCCTAAAAGATGATGCAGCTTCCAATATAAGCTGAAAAGTTGACGCAGGTTGTGTTCCAGGCTAAGAAGTTGACGCAGATTCTGTTCAGGGCTAAAAAGTTGACGCGGGTTCTGTTCCAGGCTAAGAAGTTGACGCAGGTTCTGTTCCAGGCTAAGAAGTTGACGCAGGTACTGTTCCAGACTAAAAACTTGACGCAGGTTCTGTTCTGGGCTAAGAAGTTGACGCAGGTTCTGTTCCAGGCTAAGAAGTTGACGCGGGTTCTGTTCCAGGCTAAAAAGATGCAGAAAAATGGAAACACTAAAACCCCGAGCGTAAGGACTCTCATTTCCTCTCTGTTGGTGCAATAAATAGTTGAATAGAGCACGGTAAATCTTTTATTTTGACAGAACAATAAATAGCCTTAAATTGAATAATGAAATGCTTCAAGACGGTAAACAAATTTCTGCTACATTCTAGAATCTCTGAAGTTTCCCCCGAGCGTTAATCAATTTACAAAGATGCACGCGATCAAGTGCAGATTTTTAAATCGTGTGTATTTCCCGCAATCTTTATCCAATGAGAATATTTTTGGGCTGATTTCGTCAGACTGGAAAATTTGTAAATGCGTGTTTCCGCTTTGCGATGTTGGTACTGCCACCCCTTATTGATGCAACCTACTTTATCCGCTGTGCGATCGTGAGAGGATAGGTTAGATCTAGACGCATTGTGTGCTGCGTTTTGGAAACCTTTATAATAACGACCTTGCCGTTTCAGATATTATTCGTTGTTGCAATTGTGCGCTGACGAGACGTAAGAAACAATGTTGCGTGTCGGAGTTAGGACTGTTCGTAACGCTTTGGGGAGCAGAACTTTTGCAAACGCCCCGGCTCAAGCACAAACAGACTCGACGGCGTTTAAAGTTCAGGATCCGAAAGATTTCGACGATCGCGTGAAGAAGTCCAAGGTGCCTGTGATCGTTGACTTTTTTGCGACGTACGTTCATATCTTTGCTCTTGTTGTTAGCTTATTTTCGTAGAAGATAACCTCTAACGTATGCAATCCTTGTTACAGATGGTGCAATCCCTGTCGCATGCTCACACCACGCATAGAATCAGTCATCGCGGAAAAACAGGGAAAAGTTTTGTTAGCGAAAGTCGACATTGACGAGAACAGCGACTTGGCTTTGGACTATGAGGTCAGTATTTAGTTTAAACGGTAAACAATTCGATGCGCTATACCCAAAAATCTATTAACACTCGCATGGCCGTCGACGGGTTTTCCTAGACCCAGAAATCACTGTTTCAAGAAGAACAACAAATGTAGAATGTATAATTTGTGGTAAAGTTTCTAAAAATAGTCTACTCTAATTTATATTACAAAATAATTAATTTTACTTAAATATTAATATAGAAATGTCTGGATTTAGAAAAACCAGCCAATGACCGTTCGCATAACCTTTTCGCCAATGGCCATGCGAGTTTTAAAAGGTTTTCTGACATTTTTTTGTAAATATGTATTAATCCTGAAAGAAATGATTAGCGAAGTAAGTAAAATGTTAATAGGGTTTACCATGCGAAGTATTAATAGAAGTAAGAAATGTGAAATGACTTTTATAATATGTGTATAGATGTACATATATTACAAAGATTATATTTGTACACAGGTTGGCTCTGTACCAGTATTAATTGCTATGAAGGATGGAAAGGTTTTAGATCGAATTGTTGGTCTCCAAGATGTAGATAAGCTTAAACAGTTTGTAGAAAAGTATACAGAGTAATGTAATTTTAATTATGATCGCGATTGAAATATCCTGTAGTTGATGAGACACTTGTATGATTCTATGTACAAGGATATTTCCCTGTTAATAAGTACAAAGTGAAACTTTTTAACAGTGTATAGCCTGTAACTCTATAAATTGTTAATTTATAGGAAACTATTGAAATTGTTAAATAAAATCTTGTACATGTAATAAACTGATAAATTTTATTATTTACAAATACTTAATACAGTTACATGTACAACAAAATTTATGAGTTTCGAATGCAAAGATGTCATTGCATAGTGATGATAAAAAAAGACAACTAAAAATTTATACACATACGATTAAAAACGATTCGGAAATGTAACATTCAACATTTAATTTTGCTAGTACATCTAATGATCATTAATGAATGCAAAGTACAAAATGATCTGACACTTTTTTTAGTATGTCCTCCGAGCTAATTATGTTTCTGTGGGTAAAGCTTGTAAAAGCTGTCTTGCCCTTTGATAAGCAACAGTCTCCATTTCGTCTTTGTTCTCCTCGTTCTCCTCTATTTTCTTTATAACGTCCATTCCCTTTTTTAGAAGTTGTTCCCTTGCCATTCCTTTGCAGCCCTCGAAATATTCTAAGACCGTAGGGAAAATGTCGTCTGGAATGCAAGTTTCGTCTAATAAGTTATCTATTAACCATATTTGTCTCAGCTTCTCGAATTTCCATTCGCTTCTTGCATGTTTCCACTGCAAAGACAAAATACCGATTAAACATATTCCCGGATCCGTGACTTTTTGAATTTCGACAAGGCACCTTTGAAACATATGTCAGTCCCTTCTTCATGGCATCCAGTCTATGGGCCTCTCTCTTTTCATTTTCTTTCTTCTCAGCCTTTTCCCTTTTCAATTGCCTCTTGGAGGGTTGCTTTGGCTTCTTCACTTCGCTCTCCTCAGCTTCTATATCTTCTGGATCGCTCTCTGCATTCGTAACACTGAAACGAAAAGGGATTACAGGAAAATATTCCAGCAGCCTGCAGCCCAGAAATGACAATGTAGATAAGAACACTTTACGCCGATCTCTGATGTCTTTTGGGGAAGATCACTTCATCGTTCGAATCTTGTTCGTTCTTGTTCGTTTGTGCGCCAACAAAATTATTTTCTTCCCCATCATTTTCCTCGTTATTGGTGCCATTATGGCTGCTATTTGACTTTTGTTTTCTTTTCCTTCTTCTTCTCTGTATTACTTTTTGCTCGTTACTTTCTTGCGTTTGGTCAACATTGTTGTCCGGTGCATCTGCAATTGAATCTAATTTATACATTTCGTAAAACATTAATCAGAATATCCTTCTTCAAGATCGAGTATCGGACGCAACGTTACACCGAGATCTAATTTGACATAGAACGCGTGGTAGCGTTCATGTCATTTCCGCGACATGCCAGATAAAAAGTGATTAATTGCAAACGAAAATTTCTAGATATTCACCTTCCAGTTTATCTTTTTTTTTATTCCGTTTTCGTAACTTCGGATTTTTAACCTCAACTTCTGACGTGCCATCAGATCCCATCGCATGCACTTTTCAATTTGTTTTTTGTAAGAACTCAATGATGAATTTGCTACGTACAGCTAAAATTTTTAGAGCTGTTATTTCGTAAGAATCGAACGATACGTATAAGAAAATATACAGAATTTTTATCCGCTTTCAAAATTGATTACCGCCGCTGGTACATGTGCATGCTCGAACCTGTGATACAGAAGAAACAAGAATAAGAGCTTTGGCACCAGAATCGGAAAGAATTATTTGTTTATAAAAAAAAAAGAAACATAGGCGCGATGTCATCGGCTTAAGCCACAACAAGCGACTGTTATTTAACAGAAAAAATTATTTAGTGCAAAATATATAATTATATACTTATATATATATATATGTATATATATGCATGTCGTCGTTCATGCGTAGACGTATAGACACATTTATTACGTGAGAGCAGACAGTTTTTCATCATTACAAGATACGTCGAGTGCAAACTCGCATCGTTTCAAAATATGTTGCGTTTAAAATTAATTCAAGCTGCGTTAAGGCCGAAAAGTGCTGCGTCGCTGGTAAAAAGGTACGTATACTGAAATTTGTAACGATTTGATGTTCCGTGAAATTTGATATCGTTGAGGTTATGAACCGCAACGAATGTTTTGTTCTCTAAATTAGTAAACACGTATACACTTTGGGAGAAAAAAATAGCACATCATATATTTTTTCTCGTTTGAATACCATAAACTCAGGAAAATGAATATTTCAATATGTTGTTGCGTCCCAGGAGGGGCGGATTATAATTTTTAAGGGGATTTAAATGATTTATATTCTTATTTTCCAAAAAGCAACAAAACTATTGATTTATTTAATACCAAGTGCTGAGTCAGATATTTTAAATATGATTTTACAAATAGAGATTATTAATAGAGATTTGTAGTTAGCCCATAAACTAGATAGCTTACAAATATCTCGCTTTATGACAATAGTGTTAATTTACCGGTTCGCTGAGTATAAGGATCGCTTCGCCAATCGCAATTGTCGCAGGATGCTGGTCGTCGCAAGTCTACCAGTCGCAGACTCTACAGATCGCAGTGGCAGGTCGCAGGTTTCGCCAATTCCAATTCATCAGTTTTAAAACTCACTACTAAACTTTAAACCTTCACTGAACTCTGAACTTTTACTAAAACCTCTACTGAAACTGAAGAGAAACACTATGGTGGACCAACAAAACTCTATGATTGAATGAATCATCTTTGAAGGATTGGATCCCTTTTATAAGATGGACAATCCATTGTTTCAATAGGATGTTGATTTAAGAGTCTCTTCTTTGTAATTTAATCTTGATACTTTCTAGGCTAATGTGTCGTCACTCCTACCATGAAGTCAACATCCCCTTCCGCAACTTAGCACAATTGGACATCCTTTTTGTTTATTCTCAAGGTGTAACCGGTCTCCGCTGCGTCTCTCGCAGGAAGACAAATTGGATTTGTTTTGCGCGTTACCTAACTTCCCAGAATTTTTAAACAATAGTTTACAATATTCGTTTTATTCTTGAGCGGACGAACCACCGACGTGACAGTGTCAACATTTTTTGGACATGTCCATATGTATAATGTACCGAGCATCATCCACAACATTTACGTCATCAGAATTCTAGGAACGAAAACGTAAATATTGTGGTCCGCAAACGGGACAAATTGATAGCACACTTAACGAAAAACTTGAAATATGAAACAATTAATTAATCAAAATCTTCCTTTAACTTGAATGTTGTATGTATTTCACATTCATTTAATCATTTTCCACGACCCATTTCTAACACTGTACTATATTCTTTTTATCAAATAAGAACAAATAAACAACGTATACATTGTATATATTGACTTCAGGATCTTATACACAACTGAGAATCGAAAATCTGCAGCTTGTACTGTCATTTTGTCCTGTTTGGGGACCACAATATTTACGTTTTCATCCCTACAATTCTGTTGCCATATTAAAGTATTCATTTTCTTCAGTTCATGGTATCAAACGAGAAAAAATATGTGATGTGCTATCTTTTTGTCCCGGAGTGTATTCTGACGGAAACGACAGGAAAATTTATTGCTTATTTTTTAGATGCGCGACGTCTCATGGCAGTGTCTCTAAACCTAATACCAATAAAATAGATGACGATGAGGATGATCCTAACAAACCGATAAAATTCTCAACTTCTGAAGCAGCCACATGGCCTGCTAATGGTCTAACTTTTGATACACCATATTTCCAAGGAATAATTGTATCGTTCAGTATTGCTGTTTTCCTTCTTTATTTCTGCGTACTTCGAGAGGAAAATGATGTTGACGAAAAAATAACTCAGAACATGAATCCAGAAATGCAAGAGTTTCTTTTCGGTATCAAAAAACAACAGGAGAAAGCTAGAATACAATATATGAAAACTGTATAGAAAGTATATGCTTAGTAAATACAATGGTATGTTTATTGTATTATAAAAGTTGTAAATAGATAATTACAAAGGGTACAGTAGTTCACCCCATATTATATTGTTTACTATCTTATTCCATTCGATGGGTGGATGTTGCGCAATTGTATCTGGCATGCATTTCTTCCACGTGTGCTGCCATGGTGCCACAACCATTGACATTATTAATATAATTGGTCCATCAGCACGGTGCGAATGTAATTTAATATTGACAATACCTTATTTGGAAAGAATTGTTGTTTAAATAGTGCAATAGACCAGTCAACTATAAATTATTTTACTTACTGCGCGTACTATACGACTGCAGAAACCATTTAAAAAATGTGTACACTGGCATAACTTGAAGATAAAATTTCAGTCTAGTTAGGAATCCTCCAAACCCGATCAACGCTAATCTGAGCTGTAATAAATCATTATACAGGCTATTGATGCTTAAGTTGAAATGTTAGGTATATCACACTGTATACGTGGTAATTATTAACACTAGAACAACCGAGCAATAAATGCGACTGACGTATATTGCTTTGTAACAGTGACAAGACTGTGCCCATTCAGACTTCATACAACTTTTATTGTAATATGAGCTTCAGTAAAGAGGTTCATTAAAAAATTTCCAATGAAAACATTTTTACAATTTCCGTAATTGTTACAGAAAAAATTAGGAACCAATCGTTTTGACTGCTCCGGTCGTTCTAGTGTTAAACTAATAATAATCTACTGGTTTACGTACCATAGTGAAAACTGCATAATACACCCATGTTGTTGGCATAAGGAACAAAAGTATTGTGAACAACAATGTGCCAACAAACAATTGATCTGGCTGATACTGACAGGAGTCTACTCTCCCTCGTAGTGGATTCTTTTTTTTACCTAAAAACAGTCTGACTAATCCTGTGATGCCCTTTAATTGAATGTTGAAGAGCCTAACACAGAAACCCAGTTAATCGCCTACTCGAATATCTTAATTGCTATATTTAATTACCTTGTTGCATACACGTAAATGCAATACGCGTGAAAGCTGACAAGAGCTAGAAGGTCTGCAGCTATCGCTATTTGAAACGTAACCCCCAATCTTCCAAGTAGTACTAAAACTTCGAAAGCAAAATCCATTAAGGGTTTTATAAATATCAAAAACGTCCACCATAAGTGTATATGATACAGAAAAAATTTCCCAAGCATATTATTCAGGGCAAGATTTAATTTTAATCCAGCTGGCGCGCCCATCAACCAATTAATTAAATCTTTAAGTAGCGTCACAACTTTCTGTAAAAAATTAGATACAGAGTTACATATTAATAAAATATGTTATTGTTATATAGCTATATTAAATTTCAAACTTGCCTCTGCATTATTCAAAAGAATTTCAGACGGGAATGTATGCTCCAAATAGTGCAGCAACAATTGCAATATAAATATTCCTAATAACATATCTATTATCAATGCAAACACGTAATTGCCAGTTTTCAGCGTGAACCTCTTATTTTGTATCACTGCGATTAACATCCATTTAACATTCTCCAACCATCCGTGAATGTGTAAACCAAGGAAAGAGTATTTAAAAATTGGTAACAATTTATGTGTTATTTTATTGAGAAGAAGAACTGGATAGAAATACAGAAACATAAGATAGACCAGCAGAGTTTCCTTTATATAAGTAAATTTCCCTTTCTTTTGCAATACTTCTTCCACCTGTTTATTCTGTACAATTTTCATTAGTTCATAAAAATGATCTCCAGTTACTGCTTTCTGTTGCAACAATTCTGTTTCTCTGAGAGCTGTTTGATCATATATAATAAATACTGTGTGGCAATTCAGGGTTGAAATCTTTTTATTATATATGGTAATGCTCTTTATACCATAATCGTAATCATCTTCTTTGGAAGTACCGGAGCGTAAAAACGTAGGAATCCAGTCTACACATTTCTTATCCACATATCCACGTTTCCGTTCTACTCCAGAATAGTATCCAATAATATCGGCGCTGCATTTTATCGTTTCCAAATTCTCCGTTTCACTTATCCCAATAACATAGACTTTCTTCACTCCGGTATTTTCATCGTACAGCACTTTGCCGAACAGGTACCCTGGCTTTCCTTTGAAAAGTTTGTTCGGTACAAAAATCAATAAACTCTTCATGTTATTTCTTTACAATGATCACTTCTTAAACAGTGCACGTAAACCTCAATCGCAGCTGCCTGAAGACACCGACAAGCTACCCGTTTCGTACGCATGGTAATACAGAAACTACATCGCTTAAAAACCTGTATAAGACAATAATTCTGTTACTGCAAACAATAAAATTACGAATCAAAATACAAACTTACTTCGACTCAAATTATTCGTTACATTTGACCGTACGAATAATTCTTAGCAGAAGACTGTGGTTCGATCATTCGCTGCAAACAACTGCGTGCATTCTTGGACAAATTTGTTTCCCATTCGCAATATATCGCAACGATTCCAATGTTATGTTCTTGCGTTCCGCGCGGATGATATGTTGTCAAGCGATCAGCTGTTTCCGGTCCATGGGAATCAGGTTAACCTGAAGTACCATAACACTGCGCCCCCCGCTGACGTCACATTGATGTATGTGTATAAACACCAACACGACTTACGTACACCGTGCGGTGAACCGCGGTACTAATCTGTCTCTATCTATACTTCAGGTTTAACAAATCCAAATAAAATGTGGATTGTTGTTGCTGTGACTCAACAAATCACAGCTTGAAAGCGTCTTGAACGTTCGAACGTCTCTTAGCGAGTGTAATGCACTGACATATACAGGGTGTCCCACATAAACGGAACACCTAAATATCTTTCGCATTTACAGTCCTACCAGAAAACTTCAGAGGACAAAGCGATATTATTGCAGGGGGCAATAATAATGGTGAAGAAAAAAATTTTCGATGTCGTGTTTTTTAATGAAATTTCAAGGTCACCGATGTTTTTTTTAATGGAATAGTATATTTTGTTTACGATAGCATGATAGACAATTAAAAAACTGAATTTAGTGGATACCACTTTTTTGACCTTGAAATGACCTTGGGCAAGAATCATCGCGTTGAAGCGGATGAAATGTGGAAGTTTAAAAGTTACGTATTTCAGCAAAGTAAAGTTGACCTTTACATATCATAATAAATGTTCGAAATGTTGACCATCCTCATTTATGCAATGTTGCGATCTTTTAATAAATGCTCTGTAGGCATTGTCGATTTCCTGAGACGTAATTGAAGCACAGTAATCCTTTGCTGCAGTAATCCTTTGCCGCATATCCTCTGGCGTTGTGGGTTTATCTTTGTACACGATACATTTTATCTTGCCCCATAGATAAAAGTCCAATGGTGTCAGATCAATGGTGCTGACCATGGAATTGGTCCTCGTCGGCCAATCCAGCGTCCATGATATTTCGTATTTAGCACCGTTCCGGCAACTTTAGAATAATGCTTGGGACAACGATCATGTTGAAACCACATGTGCTCCCGATCGAATAACGTAATTTCTTCTGAAAGGCCCGACAAATCCTGTCGCAAAAATCCAGCATACTTTGTACCGGTAAGAGTTCCTTGTACAAAGTACCGGCCTATTATTTTACTGCGTAAAATTCCGCGACATACGTTGACGGTCCACGGTGTTTGCTTCTCTACTTCCATCGTGGACTCTTAGCTGACCAGATGCGCATATTGCGCAAATTTACTTGCCCATGATTGGTAAAGGATGCCGGATATCAGCGGTGTAACGATACAAAAGTTCAAAGTGGCATTGTTGATTTAGTACCGGGATCCGCCGCACGATGCACACATGTCAGCTACCTTCTGGCCACTCGGATACGAAAATACAGGTGGCTCGATAGAGAACCACACACGAAAAACCCGGCTAATTAGCTAGTTTTAATTAAATAAGCAGCGGCTCGACCGACCGGATCGAGTAAATGAGGGAACTGTGATGAGGTTGTAACGCGCGGCGACATTCTCGTCCCTTAATTTCCTTTCGGTTGTCACGGATAATGTTGAAGGAAGAGCTGGAAACAAGCACGCCAAGAAATGCTGATAACTCGCACACGATCGCACCGGACTCAGGAAGTAACGACGTGGCCAAGGAGTCGAACCAGAGGCTTGCGATAGAAGAGAGGCTGGCCAGCAAAATGTTCTCCTACGCCAGGGAAATCTGTTTCTACCTCGCGGTCACCTTCACCGTCTTGACCGCGTTGCACAGCTCGTAAGTTCTAGGTTATGTTGAATCACTGCATCGCGAATCTTTACGTATTTACGGTGTAAACAAAAATTGAAAAATACAAGGCGATTTCCTAAGATTTTTACCTTATTTTTGCCGTAACGAATCTCCGGGTTTCGAGAAGAAATATTCCCTAATTTGTTGATGTCAATTATAAAAATTGGAATTTGCGTGAAGATCGATTTAAGTCGACTTTCCGCGACGACCAGATGGTTGGCACTAAATTCGGAAATGTGGTCTTTCTATTTTGACATTCTGTTTGTTTGTTTGTTTTTCTTTTTTTTTTTTGGAATACGCTTTCGTTTGGAAGGGACCATGAACGAGTTTTTTGTTTTAATTTTTAGATCACCCAAGGTGTCAAAACCACCTATAGCCAAGCCATTTTTTAATTATAGTTCAATTGTGCTAGATTTTTATAAAGGTCATATGGGAGCAGCGGTAGAGAGGGTTCGCGAAGCGGATTTTAGTTTTGTTATGTACTATGCCCCGTGGGATGCCGAGAGTCAAGCTGTGCGTTCGGAGTTTGAAAGAGTTGCTCAATACTACGATTCACAGGTATGTATCGACAGTCTTGAAGGTATTGTACGAATAAAGTAATTGTTATTATCGTTGTTTCAGATATTCTTCGCTGCTATTAATTGCTGGCATCCGAGCTCGGAATGTAGAGGACTGTATAAAATTCAAAGATACCCGCTGCTGATGCTTTATCCGCCGATAGAATCTGGTATACAGTACACGGGCGTTCGTACTTCGCAGTACATGATTCGTTTTCTTAATGCAGCAATGAATCCGATAGTTAGGGTCACCCATCCAGATCAGCTGATGGATTTACTTGTGAATTATGATGTAAATACAAGTGTCGTTTAATCATTGTAAATTCTTCTGCGAGGAACATATAATCACCTGTATGCGCTATTGCAGGCTGTAGTAGTAGGATATTTTAATTTTACGAGATTAGATAGAACACCTGGTTACAAAGAATTTCACAAGGCTGCTATCACCGCTTTAGAGACCGATCCTAACAGAGAATTGGTATTTGCTATTGTTACCAGCGCATTGGCCAGTGAAAGGGATCATAAGGTCTATAAATTTCCATCCGCGGGTTTGATGATGTGGGACGACTTTCTTGTAAGTACAGGAAAATGTTTGACAAAGAAATCTGTGTGAATACGCGATACAGAAAGCGGAAACGTTTGGGTATATAGGATGATTAAATGAGTTTGAGAATTCAAATGTTTAGAGGTATCCAGAAAACTCTGAATGGACGTCCGAAAATATATTAATTTGGATTAGGAGCTCCTTGTACCAACCGGCGTTATGGCTACAGCCTCCCGGGGTAAAAGCACACACTTTAGCACGGTATTTGAAAAAGAGGCCTGTGCTTTTTCTCTTCACACCCCGTAATCCTTTACACCTTGAAAATTACAATTATAATTTGGTGGGTAGTAATTTAGCAAAGATTTCTCTATCGCGGAAGACACGTAATGCAATGTTATCGATGTTTCAGATTAGAGAAGTCGGGATTCAGTATTTAAACTGTGCGGACAGCGTCTTGGCTAAAAATATCTTGAACCGGCTCGGTTTTAATCGCCGCACTGCTATTGATAGACACTCCGAGAGAAACAGACAATGTGCGAAGATCCTGAAGGAGAACAAATATCAATCGAACGAGCCAGTTGTCAATGTGTCTGTCCAACGATGGATCAACGAGAGTTGTTGTGCTAACGTTGTAATGAATAAATGTTCGTTGTGTAAGAGAAACGCGCCGAAAACTGCAGAAAGCGAAACATCCGTTTGTAGAATTGACTCGGATAAATTCGGCCACGTGTGTAAAGGTGCAGATATTTTTAAAATTTCTACCATGGAGGATCTACAGGAGAAGAATGATGTTTGCTGCAAGAAAGCTCACGTGACTGCGAAGCTACAACAAGGATTCAAATTTAAAAGGTATACAAATATTTGTGCGACAGGCGATATTGGTCAGCTGTTATTGATTTTATTTTCATTTGTCAGTCAGAGACAGAAAGCGTCGTCATTCGCTGGGAACGAGTACGACGCGCAATCCGTGGACGCTGTGAAGCAAAATAATTTGAAACAAGAGTGCATAAGGTGGATAACTGCGAACAAATATCATCCGCCTGTATTTCCGCACGATTACTACGACCAACCGGATATAAATTTGACAGTTTCGGGGTGTAAAATGAATACATCACTGCTTCTGATAGCAATCGATAGTTTGCACTACTATCATTTCGCGGAGGCTCTCGGAATAGACGTTCTGAAACGAAAAGATAAGACTGCTGTGGTCATATTGGACGCCGCTGTGAGTCCAGCTTCTGCGCTGTTTTTCACGATTAAATAGTATCATTAATGCGCAATGATTTTCTTCCTCTTTTTGCAGCACGAAAGTCAATATGTCCTGCAGGACGATTTTAATCGATATACACTGATACAACTGATAAATAACTATGCTCAAGGTTTTTTACAAAGGACTCTACGGTCAAGTAACTCGAGGCGTTACGCTCAGAAGTTCAAAAGCAATGTTACTTGCGAAACGAAAGACGCGCAGAGCGTGTGTATACCAGAGTTAACAACAGAAACCTTCTTAGACACGATTTTAGATTCAACAAAGGTAAATTGGACAGCATAATTAGCACACAATGGTACGAAGTAAAACAGTAATTAGAACATTTATTAAACCTAATGATCTTTACACGCAGGATGTGGTTGTGATGTACCATTCTCCTTACTGTGCATTTTGTAGCGCGATTTCCTATACATATTTAACAGTGGCTCATTATCTACGTAAAATGGATCATCTTCTGTTCGTCAGGGTTGACGGTGATAACAATGATTTACCGTGGGAGTATAATATAAATCGATTCCCATCCATTCTATTTTTTCCTGCCAAAAGGTAATTAAAACGTAGCCAATTTAATCGAATTCTGCGATACGCTTCATTCTAAATTATTTCAGAAAAGAGGATAGCACGATGTATCCATTTTCTCTGCCAATTACCATTCCTAATCTTGTTAACTTCGTTTTGGCGAATTTGGACGGGGACTCGCACGTCGAAGCTCTTGTAAATATTTGCGAGTCTGGAGCTGGCGAGCAACCAGACACGTGCATTGCTCGAACACGTTGGCTGTGTTTAGATATCATTGAGCGATTGCTCCGGGATTATCGAAAGTTTATCAGGCACGTTAACTTACTGGGAAGGAGGAGTGCGAAAAACAAGAGGAAAATCATATTGTCGAAGTTGGCGCATATTAAGGACATACACTTGATGTTAGGCTCCACGAACGATCTCAGAAATGATCAACGTAAAGTGAAACTTATTAGGAAGAAGTATAGGAAATATTATAGAAATATTAGGTTACACGAGTTAGATAGTCAAATGAATAGCATTCGAACGGAAAAGGCTATTCCACGGCGAAAAGTTTCCGGAAGAGGGAGGATTAAAAGCGAATTGTGATATAAGTTTAATGATAGATATATTCTGGTAAATGTTATTTTACTTAAGTTATTTCATGACCTCGTACAACATGTACAGTATATACAGTAACGAGCAAAACTGAGTCTACACTATTTGAAGCAATACAACTTTTTACAAATTAGATCAAATGACTTGAATGTTATTCAGAAGTTAGAAGGATTAGTTTATTATACGAGGTTTTTTTTGAAAAAAATTTTAATTCATTTACGAGTTATAAACGCTTAAAAGTGGAAAAATTGTCATTTTTCACGATTTTCGATTTAAAATCGCACTTTTAATCGTTCATAACTCGTAAACCAATTCACCAATATCGATGAAATTTTCAACATGGATATAATTTATTCAAGCGAATCAAACACATTTTTTTAATTTTCAATACAGGCTCAGATAAAAAAGCTAAAAAAACAAACTTTTACTATTTACTTTTGCGATTCCGACCAATTCAAACCTTTTTCAAAAATTTTGTACACCTCGTCTACTAAACTAATCCTCCTAACTTCTCAATAACATTCAAGTCATTTGATCTAATTTTCAATAAGTTATGTTGCTTCAAATAGTGTAGACTCAGTTTTGCTCGTTACTGTACCTCACAAAACGTTATTCTGCAAAGGTGAATCACGTCCATTCAAAATGTACATATTTTCTACAAATGAATGCGCCTGTATATTTGAACACACTCGTGTTGCTTTTGCGAGCGTATGTCACAAAAGGGGTACACTTTTATTTATGATATTGAAACGGAACATTCCTTTTTAATACTCTGAATTGAATCTCCGAAATATATTTGAATCGATATCGAACGTTCCATGATAAGAATGGAATGCTCTGGAATTTTTACAATTCAGTTGTTCTCTATCGTTAATATTTGAAAAATTACAAAGAGATTTTGTATATTGCAGCGAAATTTTCGCAGTGTACCATTGCGAACAAAATTGAAGACGTCTTTTCGTTCCGGAACTTTTATAAAGATTTACCAAGAAGGATGTGTATTTATAGTTACTATTCTCACGACGATAGTAACTCATTGATAAGACTATTTTTTCCAGTGCATCATGGTTCTGTGCAGGGAGTGTACATGTGGTAGAATTACTCATCTTTGATTAATATTCATGATGTCTAATGCCAGAACAGAGCAACGAAGCTCGGCATGAAGAAACGACATACGCAACGGGCCTTGATTTTTATTTTTCACATATTTCATTTCTTGAAATATTAAATACTTGAGGGGCGGACTAAATTATAATTATAGTTTCTCAAAGGGGAAGGTGAGACTATTCAATTCTTGCCTAGTACAATTCCACCTTTGCCTGGCATACTGTGTGATTCGAACACGCATTCGCCGAAATGTGTGTCACCTGTACATTTATGTAAATATTGTTATAAATAATAATAATAAAAGCTATATGTTGATATAAGAAGGCTTAATGCAAGCAACTTCATAATCGTTTAGTAGTAAGAGAATTAAAAACGGAAACACAAGTGGCGTGAGGGACCGATAACGAACCGCGATTGCAATAAAAATTTGTATATCGTTTTATAATTGATAGCGCGTTGTATAAACAGTTATAGAATATGACGCGGAATCCATGGACCGTTGTATCATAACCTTATACGTACCAAGATCGGATTAAACGCGTGATAAAATAGCGTGGGCCGAAAGTGGCCGATGGGTCGCGTAATCTTGCGTTAGTCATTCCCCCCGTTCGCCTGATTTATTTATGGGTTGGGCTACTTATTCGATGTAATGAAATTCCTAGTAAAATGACGCGTGATAAGAAACAGGTTTCCTCCGTCGATTCGCTTGCTGATTTCCGATTAACGCGTGACATTGGACCGATCGGTGGCCAATTAAATCTTTTTTTATCATTTTTACGATACCATAGCGGCAGGACATCGTCTCAACGTAATTCCTGACAATTCCGTTGTCCGATTCCTGACTAATAATACATCTGTCTCCGCGTTACATCACGGGCAAAAGAATAGCATCATCAATCGGAATCATTTGCGACGGAGACGAACTGATTTCCAGGAGACGCGATCGGGAATCATCGTTCTGCCGTCTTAGCGGTAAATTTTCAACTGGCTATACATATGTTCAGAGGATCCTCTTTATCCTGAATTCATCGGCCGCTATGCGAAAGTACAGTTACCATATAGTTATCTTTTACAAGGTGCATAGAAACGAGAAAGAAGTATCTGTTACGCGAATATAAATAAGTTTAACGACGTAATCCGAAAAACTGGAACGCGTATCGGTCTCCACGATCGAAACGATATGAATCGTTATCTAGGATTAGGATAGGGTTAATTAGAAGACTTTAATTGGATTTACTAGAGTTTCAATTCTGTGTGTTTACAAGATACCGATAGGATCTCTTGCACTTTTCGCGAGCTAAATTACATAACAAGTGTAACAGGAAAATCAGACGGTCCAGAAAAATGGTCGAAGAAAGATGGCGCGGTGTTTGATCGGGAATGCGAGGACTCCTGCGAAATTAAGCACCTAAAACATTATTGTTACTTCATACAAATATTTTAGACGAAATCTTGGTGGATCTAACATGCGATTGTTATCAAAATGTAACGTTGTCTCTTTATGGTAAAGGATTTTTTCATCCATAAATGTGCAACTAGTTCCTCGGAAATTGTTGAAGTAAAATGAATTGAGAATGTCGAACGAAACAGCTTCAACTAATAATTTGTTTATTGATGTTTGTAGAAGAAGGATGATTGCGAGGATTTAGTGATTATTTATTTGAAGTAAACAACAATTTAAGGAACATTCTTGGTAGTTAAATGTCTCAACTATTGTTTACAATTTTCCATTGCATTTCATTTCAGTTTCAAAATGGTTCCACGGGTATCCGAGCGCCACCAACTGGCGATGATCGAGAATCGAAACCAATAAACATAGAGCACACTAGATGAAAAACTCTTGTCAGAACCTTTGATGATCATGCATGTACCTAACTTTGATGACCTTGACACCCTACTATATATTTTTATTTTCATCCTTCTCTTCGAGAAGAGAGAAAGAGAAGAACGGGATTGAACACCTGGAAAACGTCGGAAAACGCGTCAATATTAAAACCCTGTTAATACTTTACCTACTGCTGATTATTTAGCAGTCTTTTAAAAAGCAGATTTGTTTATCGTTAACCCCTTGCACTATAACATCGAGTCAGACTCGTTCAGAGCTCGGTAAAATAATATTCTAAATGGTAAATAGTAAATAATCCCATTTATTTTAACGCTAAATCTACCACCGCTGATCAAAATCACCGTTCTAGAGTTTTTATTTTACAATTAATGTAAAATGATTAAATAAATATATTTAGGAGAGCAGCACAAAATCCAAATAAATTCAATATCGTCATTTTTATCGTTACTTTTAAGACTCGGAAGATTTAAGTGTGCATAAAATTTGGAAAATAAAATATTTCATTTGATGCAATAAGATATAAACAGTATAGTTAAAATAGTATCTGAAAATACTGCTCTATTTGAAGATTAATGCAAATATTTGGATTTCGACTCGAAATATTTCCCTTACTTTAGATATTAAATTCCTTCAAACCGAAACAAAATTCTATTTTGTTGTTGCGTATATATACCCATAGAAGAGTACACAGGCGCTCGATAAACAAACTTTTTTCCATCATTGTCGAAGTTGTAATCGTTTCTAATCACCAAGCCAAAATAGAAATAATTTTATTTTAGATGTGTATGGTATTAAATTCTTTCAAACTGAAACAAAATTCTATTTTGTTGTCGCGTGTATATAGCCATGGAAGAGTACACAGGCACTCGATAAACAAACTTTTTCAATCACTGTCGAAGTGGTAATCGTTCTAATCACCAAGCCAAAATAGAAATGATTTTACCGAAACAAAATTCTATGTTTTGTTATTGAGTATATATAGCCATAGAAGAGTACACAAGCGCTCGATAAACAAACTTTTTTCCATCACTATCGAAGTGGTAATCATTCCAATCACCAAGCCAAAATAAAAATGAATTTATTTTAAATGTGTATGTTATTAAATTCCTTCAAACCGAAACAAAATTCTATATTTTTTTGTCGCGTATATGTAGCCATGGAAGAGTACACAGGCGCTCGATAAACAAACTTTTTTCCATCACTGTCGAATCGGTGATCGTTCTAATCGCCAAGACAGAATAGAAATGATTTCATGCCACTGTCACCCGGGCATCGTACGAAATAAAATGTTGCTGGTAAACATTGAATTCGAACCGTTGCTAGTGTGCCCACTTAAGCGCGCATGCGCACTGTAGCCCGATCGCGGAAGCTAGCCGAGGAGTCGCGTCTGGCGTAGTGCGTGAGCGGCGCTCGCTTGGACTGGATGGGTGGTCACCTTTCTATCTAGAGCCGAGACTGTATGATCGTACGTACTGTGCCGCTGACAATGAGCCGCGGCGGTGACTGTGATAAGTGATCGCGTACCCTTCCTCGTCGCTAAACGCGTAGTGGCAGTGGAGAAAGATAGTACGTCGGCCAAGGGAAGAGTCTACCTCTTGATGACTCGCGCTTTACGCAGGGCGCAACGTAGCCGGAGCTCACAATTATGTTCGATGTACCGCCCAAGTTCTACGAGCTGTGTCGCCTTTGTTTATCGTCGGACGGTGTCAAATTGTCCATATTCGAGGAGGAGGGCGCCCAGCGAAACTTCGCCGACAAGATACTGACGTGCCTCTCGATCACGGTGAGTCCCGTTTCCCGAGTTTCCACCGGGTCCTCGTGCGTCCTCGCGATACCGATAAATCAAGACGCGACCATCTGTGGTCGCTCGCATTATCACCGTGTCTCCCTCTCGCTCTCGCGTGCTCTCCCATCACTCTCGCTTCGTCTCGCCTCGTCCGTCCTCGTCCCACGGTCGTCTTTCGTCTCTCTCGTACGTTCGCCGTCTCCCAACGGTGCACGCGTGTGTGTGTGTGTGTGGTGTTTGTATGTGCGTCCGTAAATACATACGTGTGCGCGCGTGTCTCTCTCTCTCGCTCTCTCTCTCTCTCTCTCTTTCTGTGCGTGTGTGTGCGCGTGCCACGGGAGAAAGTTTGGCAAGAGATGTGTCCGCGAGATAAGCCGACTACTCACGGGGGCATTTAAAATGGCAGTGATAAGCTCTGCTCCTCGCTCGTGCGGATCCGCGCAGGGGAGGGGAGCCAGCCATCCTTATTTAGACGGCCTGTTATCAGGTTTCACACGCGGATTCCACGAGTCCCTGTCACATTTCACTCGGGGCCTCTACCCTGCAGCCGATCTCTGCTCTTCTCCCTTCTGTAATTCGTCTTACCGTCCCCGCCGGGTTTCGCTATATATGCTTCTTCTGGAGGAAAGCTCTGCTTCCGTCCAACCTACTTCGAACGATCAACACACACACACACGCTCGCGCGTACACACACATACACGCGCGTATCGCGTTCGGCATCGCCTTCACTCCCGTCTGGACCGAACGTATTCTTATCCTCCCGGAAATTCTTTATTTTCTTAACGGCTCTCGGAACTCCTTTCGCGACAACCGAGACTTCCGAAACTTCCGAATTTTTCGCGATCTTCTTCAACTACCCGGGGGTAGTTGGATTATTTTATTTTCTTTCGACTTGCTCTCGGAATCTGCTCGAATATGACCTACATGCGTGCGCTAACGACACAACGAGATCGAGGGATCCGGGCTGATTGTAAAATCGATGTTGCGATTCCGTCTGATCCAGGTGAAAGATGGGGATTCCTTGCCACCGATCATTTGTCACCGCTGCGTGTACAAGTTGGACGTGCTACACAACTTCCGCGAGGTGTCACATAAATCTGACGTCATACTCAAACAGTACCTGGATTATGCCAAGCAGTTATCGTCGCACGATGATCAGGTATTTGTCGAGTAATTTTTGCATGCGGTTTGAACAAGAGTGTCTGTAGTACGGTGTACGACGGGACTCTTGTGGCTTGAGCATGCTGTTTATTGACCAACGGAGAAAAATTAGTTTAACACTTCTGACAGAGGTGGTAGTCATTCCATTCCTAGTAATGATGCAACCGTGAACATGTAATGTGTGATTGTAGATAAGAGTGCTTGGGCATATACGCGTTCTATGTAATCCCGACGCGTCTGCAATAAATGTGCAGGATACCATTTATTTGCTTCTGTGCCCTGATATATCAGTAATTACGTAAGACGCTTCAAGGCTTCTGTTATTGCGATCAACTTTAACCTTATCAGTTTGATAGCGACTGCGACGTGAAAAAAAAAGTTATGCATAGCTAATTATTTTCCTGTTATTTACTACTGATCAGGTACAAGGTACAAATACTGTATCTAATTCCTAGAATTAAAAGAAACTACTCAGCATGTGTCTGGTTTTTATTGGTAAATAAAATCCTGCTGTATCTTCTGTTGATGTTGTTCGACACAGTTTCTCGATTATTCTAGTCTCATCTCTGTTGTGCCATGCCAGTGATGAAGTAGAAACTTTGTTTTGTTTTAGAAGAAGTCTTTCTCCACTGCCAAAGTAGCGGGCTTAAGCCCTCTACAGTCATTTCTCCAATTGAACAAAACATTGTTCAATGAGGAGCCTAACTCTCCGGCCAGCATTAATCAAAACGTTATACCTCAGACGCAAACGCATCATTTGGAGCTGCGCACCAATGACATGCCAGAGCATGATAACATTAAGTGTGAACCAGAGGATGACACGTGTTCGAACAGCTCCGATCCAGACAGATTAGAAATTGAAGATCGGGACGAGCAGGATACAGAGGGGGAGGAAAATGGTTATGACATGACCATCAACAAAAGAATGAAAGTGGAATCGAATTACGAGGAATCCAAGCCGAGCACCCCCAATCACAGTCCAGTGAATAGAATGGACACACCAGAAAGCAATTGTTCCGACACCAATATCGACCAAGAAACAACTAAACTGTGGCAAGCATTAGCAAAGTAAGTATAATGTTATTATCAGACTGTGGATTTTATGGATTCATAAAAAGTATGGGTGAAATTTCAAAAATCGGTAAAGGGTTAAACAAACTGTAGAGCATCTATATGTTATTTTCAACTTGCATACATTATTGAAGAAATTCTTATCTTGCACAAAGAATTCGGTAAATAACTCCATTGATTAAACTCTGTTGGAGAAACAGAAAAATTTGGATTCATTCAAATAAAAATCTCAAGAATATTCTTGTTTGATCAGTAGATATTGTTACTCTTAATTCGGCCAGTTACTAATTAAGGATGATTAAGCAAGCTTTGTGTGGCTAATACATATTTACCTAATGGATTACTTAAGTAGCTACCACTTACAGCAGGTGTAGTCCCAAAGATAAGATACCATTGTCATTATTTGGGATTAGAGTAGGAAACCAATTACCTCTCATGGAGAAGGACCTGCACGGCTTTATCTTTGCACTTTATTATCGCTCTATTGTCCCTTCCTGTAATCGTGACAATTGTAACTGTTGGTTTTCTTTTCTTGTAGTAATAGGAGTTTAGAGATTACCAGGACGAACGGCGACAAACTGAACAACGGATTTACCGGCGAAGCAACTAATCTTCTGCGAACTTTAATTAATAACAGACAGATCGGCATTACTGCTGTCGATTCGGATCGAGTGTCGCCGCAAATCAGGTTCTACAGAGACACTCAGGGCACTACGATCGAGCGCACAGTACCGGACTGTTCAGTACTCGGCAATCGCACCAATGTACCTTGTATAGAAAACAAGGTTTGTGCCATTTAACATTTATCTCTCTACTTGTTGATCTACTTCTCGTTCGTCTAACGCTAGATTCCAAATTTTTAACCATTTTTTTTTTCAACTTTCCATGGGCAACCAGGGTCATTCATGTCCGGAACGAAAATTCACTATTAAATTTCTTCCTTTTCGATATTTTTTAAAAATTAATGCTTTAAACATTCGACCGTTCCAACGATTATATATTAAAATAGGCAGTTCAATGCGTATTCCAGAATTTTTGTAGACTTTTCAAAAGCCTGGAATAATTTTAAAACACGTCATAAACATAAACGACCTGGTATGCAAACGGAGGGGTAATAATATGTACCCAAAGAAATAAATTTATTGAATAATTCCTCATGGATCTTTAACACTAGATTTACGGGACCCGTCAAAATGACGGATATTTTTAATTTACGAATATTGAGATTGTAAAGATGCGTCCATGAGGAATTATTTAACAACTTGATTTCTTTGGGTATATATCATTTAAAAAAGTGGGCTACAAATTTTGATAGATGCGTTCATGTATTTTAGTGCTCCGTAAACCTAGTGTTAAAATCTGAATCATCGTAAATAATAAATATTAGATCGCATCCCGTTTATATTGTTAACGGAGAAGTAGAGATTTATTCTAATTTAAAACTAAATTTCTCTTCCGTCTTAGAATATTTTCAGTTCATTCATACGGGAACTGATCCGATTTCTACATATAATATTTAAACGTTTAGTAATCTATTGAATACAAATTTTGTAATGTAACAAATATTTCGTAATATTTTTGGTAATTTCTTTGAAACAATGCCGCAACAATTTCTGGTGGTGCTTCAGAGTCACCACTCTAGTGCAAATGGTTAATAACGTACGTATGTAGTAGATTTTGTTTGAGAAATCGTTATCGCGGGTCTGACCGGGTATTATTTGACGAGGGGTTAATGAAACGTGCGCAAACAAAGCAGCGAACGCTGACTTTTTTCGGGAGTTATAAGTTGAGGTAAAATTCGGAGATTTATGGAGAAACGGTAGGGACCTTTGCTTTTCGTTGCTGTTACTGTTCTCCCTCGGCCTGATCTCCGTGCAAATAACAGTTTTCCACGGGAAGTCCTTGCAGTTTGTTCAATGCAAATACCAGGAGAGATCTGCAGGTATAGAAAGGAGGACAGGTCTGGTGACCGTTGGGGTGTCAGGGGATCCCTTTTGGGGCTATTCAGGGTCCCATCTGCCTGCAGGTAAGAAACGTGGTAGGCCTTGTAGATAATAGATAACCGAGGAGACTCTTTGTGATAGGCCATAAGCGCTGAGCCCACCATGTCAACCCGCTGTTAACAGATGTTCAGATAAGTTGGGGTTTTCTATAGATTTTCGAAGCGCACTTTGTTCGGCGCGAGGAATTCTACAATTTCTCCTAGAATAAGAAATAGGACTGCAGTATCCTTTGTGGCGCCTTTCCATTATATTGGCTTTTTGTCCTGATAACAGGTACCTACGGGGAATTACTGCTACTTTTCCGAAACCCTCGGCCAAAATACCCGTACCTGGCCCGGTTTTCAAGTTGCAGGCCCCGTTTGCGTTTTCTAGCCCCACGAACGAATTTACAAATTATCGTAGACTCGCCAGAAAAATTAGAGTAAACGTAGACTTCCGAATTTATAAAATTCGAAATAAAATTAACCCCGTAGCACCCGAGTGGTGACTCTGAAGCACCACTAGAAATTGTTCTGGCATTGTTTCAAAGAAATTACCAAAAATATTACGAAATATTTGTTACATTACAAAATTTGTATTCAACACTAGATTTACCGAGCACTAAAAGGACTATTTTACATTACTTTATAAAAATAAGTAGCCATTTTTTTTTAAATAATATATACCCGAAGAAATCAATTTGTTAAATAATTTAAATAATTACTCGTGGATGTATTTCGCAATTTAAAAATATTAGAATCCGTCATTTTGACGGGTTCCGTAAATCTAGTATTAATAGATTACTAAACATTTAAATATTATATATATTTTAGAAACCGGATGAGTTTCGTATGAATACAATGAAAATATTGTGAGACGGAGGAAATATTTAGTTTTAGAATGAAAATAGCGCCGAGTGCAACGGGTTAAAGTTACAATCTTTCAACATATTTTATTAACAGTAGGTTTACGGGACGCGTTCTAATATTTTTATGATTATTGACGCATTCGCGGAGAATCATTCGACGAATTTATTTCTCCGAGTTAGTTATTTCTCAAAAGAAATGTGAAAATACCTTTAGTGCCCCGTGAATCCAGTGTTACAGAATGAATTTGACCCTCGAATTAAATGCGATATTTATTTCTAACTTTCTTCAGGGTACTTCCATGGATAGTAATCCATCCAGTCCAGCGAGCATCGGTCGAAAGGAGACAAAGGGCCGTAGGAAACAAAGTTACCCCAGCAAAGCTCCGATGAGTCCGGACATTGTTAACTACCAGCACGAACCGAACGAGGAACAAGCACAAGATTTTACCGCGTGGTCAAACAAAATGAAGGTGAAGGTACGATTGATTTGCAACGTTTTATCAGCGCGTCCGTTCGACTTGCATTCACGGTGATATCGTCGTTCCAGGTGGAGGATCAGAAACAACAGTTCGATCAGCACAGCGGCAACATGACTAAAAAGGTAGACATGTCCTGCACAAATTGCGGCACCATGACCACCACTATATGGAGAAGAAACATGAAGGGGGAGATGGTTTGTAACGCTTGTGGGCTTTATTATAAACTCCACGGGGTGAACCGTCCGTCCACTATGCGAAGGGATACGATACACACGCGTAGACGTAGACCTAAGGGTGAAAAACCAACGAGGCATAGAAGTAGGGCTTTCAAACGTTCTCTACTCCGCGCGCCGGTCAATTATTTCTATCTCAACGTGTGGACGTTATTCCAGAAAAAGGAGACGCGATTCTGCCGCCGCAATCGGAACAAATGGACGCGGAAAGTGCGGACATGTTGGCAGCTCTGCGAAGACAAATACAGCCTCACTTGATGATGGCCGCCGCGTTAACACCGCCACGTATACCTGGTGCACATCCACCACACTCTGCCGCTCAACTTAATTACTCCATCCCCTTGCCTACATACATGATGCATGTGAGTACAAAGTATTTTGCATTTCTACTAGAACATACACAAGTTTTTACGAACTCGAAACGACAGTGGAGTTGAGGAAATAGATGCACCATGAGGCGTGAAAAATGGGGTCGAATAAAATCATTTTTATTTCCTGATAAATAAGTTTTATTACAAAATGTGTATATACATACTAGAGTGCATACTTTCATGTATATACATTGCAATTTTTAGAGATAAAGATCAAGCAACGAAGCCCACCGAAAACAACATCAACCATTCTGTAGCTTTTGTTTGGAAAAAATTTCTCTTACAGTACATTTAAGTTTTGTCATAGCCGTTTTTTAATGTATTGTTTTTTCGAAGAACGGCAGCTATTTCGATTCTGAAATTTGATTTTTCAGGAACAGAAACTGTAGCTTACCGTATTAGAAAATACCCACCGAGTTGTACGTGGCCTCACGAAAGAATTTCTCAACTCCTTCAGAAAAATGTGTACATTATTCAGATAATCGTATATCAATTTTGAAACTATGCACCGTCAATTTTGAAAAAGATCTTTAGCAAATGTTGTAGCGACAGCTGATGTAGTTAGCTGGCGTTGTCGAACGTCGGACTCTAATTGAACTTTTGTGTCAGCATGTGAAAGCAGAGGGCCGAGAACAATGTCACTTGTCTGGGGACGCCGAAGAAGCCGAAGAGGGGGACGAAGAAAATGTCTCGGACGTACCGTTGAATTTAGTTGCGACGTCGTTATCCGAAGACACACACTGAAACACATTTTTGGCCAGCCACAGAACGACTTTGCTAGGTATATATCCACATATAAATATGTATAACAAAGAATCTCTAGACGGCAGAGTTCTGTTCAGTGATACACAGGGTGTAGAAGACGGAGATTGTTCTCCTCGCGGTTTCTGCTACCGATTCTCCCGTTCTCGAGGAGACCCATCTCCTATTTTTGAGCTCTCTTTTCCTCCCCGATTCCGTCTCTGTATTACCGCGGCGAACGCGAGAATCGAAAGGTAGCAGAACACCTTCACGGGGTGGGGGGAACGATAATTCTTTTTGTTTTTCTTTCCCGCGAGCTACCAAGCCCGTGGTGCAGAGCGCACGAAGGAACGATGATATTAAATACACAGTATTAATTACGTGGTTATTCGAATTATGTACATATATATACACACGGATAATACGAAGAATATTTTTATACAAAATTTTGTACGCTTGCAGCTAGAGAGCGACGGGCGAGAATCGTTGTACATACACGCGCAAATTGTTCTTTCGGTGGTCGCGCACGTATTTCCCGCGTCCGGGATGACAAAGATGTGTAATGGTGGTCGTGTTGTCTGTTTTCTTAGTGACGTAAGAAACACAGTCACCGGTGAAAGTGTCTGAGAACGGTGCTAGGATTTACTGTTCGGGAAGGCTTCGAAGTATGAAACGAAAACAAGAACAAAACACACACACACACACACACACACGCAAAAAAAAAGAGAGAAAACACGAAAAAACGTAGAAGATGATATACGATGAGGTGGTAAAACGGATTTGGCGAACGGAAGAAAACGAAAAAGAATTCTCACCGTTTTGTTCCACGGGCTTTTAGCTGTCAGTGACGGTAACAATCATAATACTCTCGTTGTCTTGCGTAATTGTTAAGCGAAAGAAAACGACCCAGCCGATTCTACGATTAGCGAGCGAGAAAGCTGTGAAAGAGAATGTATTTTTTAAAATCGGCTTTAATAACGCAAAACGGATATTGTGTGTTCTCCTCCCTCGATTAGGCGCGAGGAGGAAAACCGAACGAGTTATATGACAGCGGTGTTCGCACGACGCGGACGAATGTGTTACTGTAACGATTGTCCGTATGCGTACTCGGTAATTTGAGCTTTGCCAAATTACGTTAATGCCAGTATCATCATACTCTAGTGGCCTTTCAGCGATTTATCTCTTCCCTCTTACAATCCCCCCCCCTACCCTCTTAGCTGTTATCAGGCGCGGCGAGACAAAAGGGAAAACCGCGCGCGCGCGAACATTTACTTACAAGATAAACAGGATCTTCATTTAGACGATACGTAGGTACTTTTTTTTTACGTGAGCACGAGACTGCCGGTGTGAACACATTTAATACTGATCTTTTTGTTTTCCTACCTTTTACGTATTATCTCTGTACCCCCTCCCCTTTCTCCCCCAACCAATCTTATTGAATCCCCGACCCCCCCCCGTAACGTCTCGGAAGCCTTTCTTTTTTTTTTCTTTTGCGGCTGTTGTTCTATGCAGCCGTCGAACAATTTGTACTTAATAGACGAAACAGCGCAACCACCATGTATAAGCTAAGACTCCGAAAGCAATAAGAAACGCGATGGTACGTAGATTGTCGTCGCACAATACTCGTTCACATGCTCTCTCGACGACAATGAACAAACATACAAGAAACTTCAGGAAATAATACTTAGATTACGAACTCATCTCCGCACGCCGGACGTTAAAAGTAACAAATTTTTATTGCTCCACGGTTGCTGGCGAGCATCCGTCAAATCGTTTATTTATTTATTTTATTTTTTTTTTTTTTTTTACTGAAATTCTCTCCCCGACATTGTTCGCTGTTCGATCGTAACGTAAATAACTTCGGTGGCGAGTGTACGCGCGTGTTCTAATTCTAGAGATTACGACTGCTTGCACTGCTTCTTCGACGAGCGCGCCACGTTTAATTAGAAACAATCAATTGTTCGTTCAATTCCACGTTAGTACATCGATAAGCGTGTAACGATTAAATGATGAACCCTGTAGACGGGGTTGGTAAGGCAGTTAAAAAGAAAGAAAAGCGAAGGGATTTACGTTACGATTCGATGCGATTGTAAAAAGAAGAATAGGAAAACTGTGATTTCTTTCGCCCTCGTTAATCAATTAACCCCTCCCAGGGTGGATGGTCATTTTAACCCGTAACGAAACTCAACCGGTACAAGCAGGTGCGAAGACGGGAAAATTTTTTATACAGTTTGTTGCCAAATTGTAGGTAGATAAGCACAGTATTTAACGGGCGAGGCTGAAGACGGTCGTCCTCTCCTCGTACGAACCTCTATTTCGTGTTCAGCGTAAAAATAGTTAAATCGTTATCGCTCTTTTATTAATAGAACGATACTATATTCTCGGTACGATCATCGTTTCGCGACTACTACGGTTCGAGAATACGACAATAGTATCTCCATCGGTTGGGTGTAAAATGTGCCTGCCAGCCAGGGGTTTATCTTTTCATGCTCATTGTCTCTCTATTTTCCTCTCTCTTTCTCTTTCTCTCTCTTTCTCTGTCTCTTTCTGTCTAAGGGCTATCACTGATTCACTTTTTTTTCCAGATTGTACAGATCATTTGTTAATAAACAGGTATTAAGGGAAGCTAAATAGCACATAATACGATGGCCAGTGCATCTACTCATGTATCGTAATAATCTAACATTGTATACATAAACAACTTTGCCAAAAATAGATTTAGTCTGTGTAACATAGAGTATAGTTAAGGGCATACGATAAAAATTAACGTTTTATCTTTCTCTATCACGACGTCATGCACAACATTTATTCATTTCTCCCCACGACCCCTCATCGTTTTTTTCTACCCTGCCCTACCCTACCCACACCCCTCGACACCTCCACCCACCCTTTTTTTTTCTCAGTCTTCTTTATCAGTGATAACTCTTGGTTAAGGCCGCTCTCGCGCAGAGCCATTCAAATTCGCTTGCAGCGACCCGTGGAGCAAACTTAGTCTTTAGTCGTTATCAAAGGAGCCTTATGAACACACACGTATAGATATATATATAATATATACATGAATATATTATATATATACATACACAAAATATACTAATTCTATATTAATGTACCAGTACCGATGGTACCACGGCGCAGTGCTGTCTCTTCCGTTTCGCCGCCAGAACAATTGTAAATAATTGTTTCGTAAAAACATTGATATCTATTTAACGATTAGTCGTGTAACGCGTAGACTGCCGGTTACACGCGTTTATGACAAAAATCACTGGCTGCAGTTGCAACACAGTGGACGAATCGAAATATTGGGGGAACATTGATATACTGTTTTCAAACTTGTAGAACTTACAAAAGGAAGAATGAAGCATGATTTTGCATAGCGATTCACGCAGTCTAATAACATGTGTATGCATAGAAAATCGCTGGGTGCAGATGCAAAAAAGTGGACGAATTGAAATATTCGGAGAACATTGAAATACTATTTTCAACTTGTAGAACTTACAAAAAGAAGAATGAAACATGATTTTGCATAGCGATCCCACGCAGTCTAGTAAGATGTGTATGCATAGAAAATCACTGGGTGCTGTTGCAAAACAGTGGACGAGTTGGAATATTCGGGGAACATTGAAATACTATTTTCAAACTTGTAGAACTTACAAAAGGAAGAATGAAGCATGATTTTGCATAGCGACCCCACGCAGTCTAGTAAGATGTGTATGCATAGAAAATCGCTGGGTGCAGTTGCAAAACAGTGGACGAACTGAAATATTCGGGGAACATTGACACACTATTTTCAAACTTGTAGAACTTACAAAAGGAAGAATGAATGCACACCATTCTTATTTTGCACAGCGATCCCGCAGTCTAGTAAGATGCGTATGCATAGAAAATCGCTGGGTGCAGTTACAAAAAAGGGGACGAATTGGAATATTCGGAGAACATTGAAATACTATTTTCAACTTGTAGAACTTACAAAAGGAAGAATCAATGCACACCATTCTTATTTTGCATAGCGATCCCTCAGTCTAGTAAGATGTGTGTGCATAGAAAATCGCTGGGTGCAGTTGCAAAACAGTGGACGAACTGAAATATTCGGGGAACATTGACACACTATTTTCAAACTTGTAGAAGTTATCAAAGAAAGAATGAATGCATGCCATTCTTATTCTACATAGCGACCCCACGCAGTCTAGTAATATGTGCATGCATAGAAAATCACTGGACGCTGTTGCAAAACAGTGGACGAGTTGGAATATTCGGGGAACATTGAAATACTATTTTCAACTTGTAGAACTTACAAAAGGAAGAATGAAGCATGATTTTGCGTAGCGACTCCACACAGTCTAATAACATGTGTATGCATAGAAAATCGCTGGGTGCAGTTACAAAAAAGGGGACGAATTGGAATATTCGGAGAACATTGAAATACTATTTTCAACTTGTAGAACTTACAAAAGGAAGAATGAATGCACACCATTCTTATTTTGCACAGCGATCCCTCAGTCTAGTAAGATGTGTATGCATAGAAAATGGCTGGGTGCAGTTGCAAAACATTGGACGAACTGAAATATTCGGGGAACATTGACACACTATTTTCAAACTTGTAGAACTTACAAAAGGAAGAATGAAGCATAATTTTGCATAGCGACTCCACACAGTCTAATAACATGTGTATGCATAGAAAATCGCTGGGTGCAGTTACAAAAAAGGGGACGAATTGGAATATTCGGAGAACATTGAAATACTATTTTCAACTTGTAGAACTTACAAAAGGAAGAATGAATGCACACCATTCTTATTTTGCATAGCGATCCCGCAGTCTAGTAAGATGTGTGTGCATAGAAAATCGCTGAGTGCATTTGGAAAACAGTGGACGAATTGAAATATTCGGGGAACATTGAAATACTATTTTCAAACTTGTAGAACTTACAAAATTCCTTTTGGAAGAATGAAGCATGATTTTGCATAGCGACACCACGCAGTCTAGTAAGATGTGTATGCATAGAAAATCGCTGGGTGCAGTTGCAAAACATTGGACGAACTGAAATATTCGGGGAACATTGACACACTATTTTCAAACTTGTAGAAGTTATCAAAGAAAGAATGAATGCATGCCATTCTTATTTTGCATAGTGATCCGCGCAGTCTAGTAATATGTGCATGCATAGGCTGCGCACGTTTATGCCAGCTCCCACGATAAGTGGCAACCTTTCTCTGTTAAGGGTTTCATAAGATCGTTGAAAAGGGAAACAGCCTCGTTGAGATTTTTCTACGATCATGGCGCAATCACGCGCGGTCCAGCAATATACATACATAATGGATTTTGAATGACGTTGATTTCATAAGAACAGCACTGTGCGTGTGGTGTCTCGTTACCTGACTACCCGAGTATTGGAGGAAGAGACATAAGCGATGATGAGGTTTCTCACTAGTGCGATCCGAATGACAGATTGCTAAGCTTTCTCTCTCATGCGTCGAAATGATCCTTCCACTTAGTACGTATTTCAATGTATTTCCTGTTTCACAAGTAGGCTCTCGGTGGTCGCGTATCTTTCAAACAAGCTCTGGCCACCTCTAATTTGTTCACACCGTCGACGAAAAATTCAGGACAAAGTATCGTCGGTGCATTTCGCCCATAATCTGCTATTATAATGATCTCCGCTGTCGAAACAAGCATATTGAAACAACTTCCAAACAAGAATATCTAAAAGAAGTAATTTCAGAATCAACAAAATTTCTTCCCCGGTTTCGGGAATGTGTTGCAATCCGATTTCTTCTCGAGTCGGGTTGTAATAAAATTTTCCTGCTCGGGGAAATGGTTTGTTGAACGGGCGGCGCTTGTTTGAAAAGATACGGGACGCGTTTAGGCTAAACAGGATCTCCTTAGGGGAGACGAGATCGAAAGTAAACGACTATTAAAGTACACATTGGGGGGCAGGTATCGCCGGGCCCCCCGGATCGCCAGTTTTAAATTTCGTCAACAGAAACACATTGTGTGTAGCATACCATTTTATAAGTGTACCATACGCGAAGAGAACGAACTTATTTATGCAGAATAACATCGATAGGCGAGGACAAACGGAAGAAATGGACAGTTACTTCGTTAGGCATTTTTTTCTTTTTTTTTTTCTCCCTCAGTTGTAATTTTTTGTTTCGGCTCGCGGTAGCTTGTTAAACCACACGAAAAAAACATAATAATAATTATTAATATTATTATTACTATTATTATTATTATTATTCTTATATATATTTTTTATCATTATTATTATTATTATTACCAATGTAGGCGCGTAAGTAGAATATAGGTTTGAGCTCTCTACTAATTCAGAAGAAAACTAGAGGATATTTTTTATAATTATTAGAACACGAGAAATCGAGTATTGCTATTATATACATATATATATATATATATATATATACATATGTATATATATATATTTACATACGTGAACGTGTACACAGGACATACGCATACACACAACACGCATACACGTACGCATTATCGAGTACGCGAATTGAGGATAGAACGTTTACAAGATGTAATGTTCATTTTCAAACGAATGTAAGATTTAGTTGCAGTAGAGACCGCCCACGCACGAACGGTTCGTCTCCCTCTTTTTTTTTTCTTTCTTTTATTAATTTTTTTTTTTTAACAACGGTAAAGAAAAAAGAATAAGCCGAGGCTTCTTATAGAGTTTTCTTTTTTATGTATCAGTATTCTACGCGTTTGACTTTAGCTGATAAGGAGTTTTAACCAACACTACTTAAACGAATCCCCCGACGGCGAGATTTTGTCTTACTTAATTATTAAATTATTTAGTTATCCCCTCCCCTTTTCCCTCCCCCATTGTTCCCCGCGCCGCCACAAACCCGTACCATTTTTAATCCTCTGATCCCCTCCCCTCCCCATCCTCGAACAACCCTCCGTCCCTGTTTTTGTACGTCTATTTTTACATAAGTGACCCTCCCCTGAATTTATTTAAACTATAATTTATTATTGTATTCACTGTTTTTTGCACCGACGTTTGCGTAAGACATTTGGCAACGACTGGCTTAATTTATTGTTTCTACCGTATTCTACGTTTATAACGCGAGTTTCATTTCTCCTCTCTGTGTTTTTCTCCCTCTCTCTCTCTCTCTCTCTCCCTCTATCTCTCTCTCTCTCTCTTACTCCGTTATTCTTCCCGTCTCTTTTTTCCCGTTTCTTTCTTCTTAATTTCTTTTTTTTTTTCGTTCGTAAACGAGTTCGTTAGTTCGTTAGAGAGATCAGGCACACACTGGGCGCGTATGGTCATTCCCTCCTTTCTCTTTCGGGACACACTCGGTACACAACGTGTATCTGGAACACACACGCGCGACACACGGCAAAGTGTCGCGTGTACGGTCGATGCTTTAGGTGCCTTCGCCTGGAGATTTCGTTGAATAATGTTCAAGTAATAATACTTTAAATGATAAGCGTTCGGGCGCGAACGCGCGCGACACCTCTCCGTCGGATCGGCCGTCGTTCGGCAGGGCTCTCGCTTCGATCATTCGAATCGCCGTTAATCCCGCAAAATTGCCGAAAATGTCGTCCGTTTTCGAAACATCACATCTTTACACCGCGTTACCCTGCTTCTCCCGCGGGAATCGAATACAAATCGGCAAATTGATCGAACGAGATCGTCACCGGGAGATCGAATTTATCGCGGTGATCGCTGGACCGCGGATTTTGTTCATTCGTCGCAGCGATTATATACGTACAACATTTTCACCTCGTTGCCGTGATTGAAGGAACAACGACAATTTCGTTCGTCTTATATTCGTTACAATGTTCACTTTTGACAAAAATCCGCGGTCTAGCGATCGCTGTTTTTACCCGTTCTACAAAACTATAACGAACAAGGGAAGATTGACACTAGATTTACGCGACTGGTTCTAATATTTTTGATTCAATATTATTAAAATTCTAAGGATGCATACGTGAGAAATGATTAGTCAATTTATTTCTTCGGCTGGAAAATATGGACACCAGGTTTTTGTTATTTTTACGAAGTAATGCAAAATAGCTGCTTTCAGTGCTCCGTAAACCTAGTCTCAAAGATCCTTGAGATGTTCCAAACTTAATCCAACGATTAAGGTGAGAAAGAAATGTCTATCTGGCTCCTGTAATGAAGTTCAAAAGTGAATGTCCGGAAACGCGACAAAGAAATGAATCCCTAAAACTTAGGCTAGCCAGAGACGCAACAATCTTTCTTTCCCTTGATCACCCTCGATTATCGTTGCACTCCGGGACAGCCCAGAAGCATAAATTAGCAGGAAACCCGTCTTAATTAGTAGCGAACGACTCGAACGATCGAAGGCAGTTCGAAACGCCGCGAGATGCCTCGTCGCCGTCCGATTATGGTCTCCGAGACTGAGGAGAACGCGGTCACGAGGCTTCGTCGCGACAGAGAAGGAAAACTGTTCGAACACGAGCGCCCGTAACGAACAATTGTATACGAAAGCCTCGGGACGAGAGCGTGGAGAACGTAAACGATGCATAATTGTACACGACTAAGCGACGAAAGAAAGATACACACCCTGTTCCGCTCGTTGATAGAGCGATTAGGCGCCCCACCGTTGAGATCACCCATGCGCGTCTCGTTGACATCGTTTCATTCAGACATCGGCGGCGATGCTATTCATTGATGCATGCATATTCATTGACGCGCGCGCGCGTGTGTCATCGACGATACGTTTATTCATTTCTCGAGAGACCGATCCCGGGAATCGATCTGCATAATATGAAGGAAACTCGTACTCGTGCGCCGCTTCTACGCCCGTTAACATCTGGAAAGTACAAAACGATTTTATTGAGTTCTAATCGCCAAATTCCGGGGATTTTTCCAAATTTTTTAACGCTTGAACGTCGTCTTTGAAATAACTCCGAGAACCAGATTGCTCCGGAGCGATTTGTTGATTTGTATCGAATGATCGTCCTCGAAGGATTAAATGTAACTGCTGGTTGATCTATATACGATCAAGCAGAGTGATCTATACACAGTTTTGTCTGTTGAGGCTTTAACGAAGTTAAACGAAGAAATTTCCCAAGGTTTCGCAAGCATTGCAGCTTAGCTTCATCAGGGGCTCAGAAGACACACTGATACTGTAGTATAAGTATGCTTGCGAAACGTTGGGAAATTTCTTCGTTTAGGCTCACGCCCGAAAGCCTGAACAGACAAAACTGCATGACGCCGGGCCGTGGAAGTCTCAAATCTCTGAAGAGTGATCTATATTTTCTGATAAATGTATAAATAAAAAGGGTTGACGCTCACGAAACTCGGGGACAAAGATTGCGATCGGTGCGCGGGTACGTTTCCGGCGGATCCCGTAGACAATATGGCCGACGACCGGTGATTTCAACGACGGGCGAAGCTCTGTTCCGTCCGCCTGCTCGACCGTGGACATTCTGATATCGCGTCAGGCTCCTCTGGTGGACCTCCTAAGTCACAATGTATGTAACTTAATAATGCGTAAGTAAGTGAAGCAAGAGGCAAAGGGAAAACGAAAAAGAAAAAGAAAGAAAGAAAGGAATATGCAGCAGATTGCGAATCGTGGTGACCGGAAGCGCCAAGACCCCTTCCCTCCCGGTTTTACGCCGAGTATTAAATCTGTACTAATCGACTGAGTATTATTTTTATATCGAGTGTAATATTAAATAATGGTTAAATGAGACGCGAGGCGGGGAACGGTCATGTATAATCGTTAAGGCGAAACTCGCGAGAGTCTAAGCGAGGCGGCGACGGCGGCGGCCGATTATGCGTTCCTCTTCTTTTCTCTTTCCCCTTTCTCTCTGGAAACCTTGAAAGAGAGAGAGAGAGAGAAAGAGGACAAGAGAAAAGGAGAGCGACCGGATGAATTGCGAGTGCCCTGATTACAATATTTTGTATACAACAATGAGAGAAACCGAGCGATATGTGCGAGCGAGAACGAGAGAAAAATATATATATATGTATGTATAGAGAAGAAAAAAAAAGAGAAAAGATGATGAAATTAAAGGAGAACAGGCTGTAGCAGGGAACCAGAAGCAACAAAACAGAGAGAGAGGGATAACGGCGAGACGAGATCGTCGAGATGAAAGCTCGTCGAGCGTTTTGAGCTAACTTTGAAACAACTTTTTTCGGCGCGTGGTTCCGGCAGGCGAGGCGGGAACCCGCGTCGGTTTTTAGCAATAGAGTGCGGAGAGAAAAGAAAAATGAGAAATAAAAAACTACTTTTGTATCCACGATCTACGATATGTAAGTTAGTTCGGGCTAAGGCCAGCAGCTGTTGAGATTATTCAAGGTTGTGTGTATCATTATAAGTATTTTGAATTGTTGAATAGTAAATAGTGTAAGCGGCGGCTTGAACGAGGCGACGCGAAAGCGCATTTCGACGCGAGACGCCGCGTCGTCCAAGCTCGGTATTCTCAAGTATTCAGACGTATCGTCGGCGGACAGGATCTGAAGAGCTTCGTTGTCGAGAAAACCATGCTCACGAATCGTTGCTATTTAACGGCAGCCAATCCGAATGGACTTTTCGGAATCTTGAGATCCGAATCGTTCGAACCGGCAGCTAAGAGAATTGTAATTAGAGTCTAGTTCCGAAGACATTTTTTACAGTACCGGAATCTTCCCAGCTGGAATTTCTGCTGACAGAAGGGAACATGGTTTCGCGAGGCTCGTTGGATCTTGTCGACCGACCGTGGTCGAAGCTCTTTCTCCGTCATGACAATGATGTTTGCCCCGTACGATCGACCTGCTGAGTTCACTTCGCCTGTATCTTGTGCAGAATGTCCTGTGATTTGTGAGACCGGAGTGGCGCGAGAGAGAGAGAGAGGGGGAGAGAGAGAGAATGATAACGCTTACTAATTCTCCTTCGTCGTACAAGGATTGCCGATTTTTATATTTACATTTTTATACATTAACCGCTACGTAGAAGGTAGAAGCCCATTCTATTGGCGACATTTTATCCAGATCATTGTTGTTCCGATTGCATTTTACAGGAGTTTAACGATCGCATGAAATCTGCAGTCCGGGTGTTCGACAGGATAACCGAGAGTCTCGCGAATGTTTCGAACGATTCCTTGTTCGGTAATGATAATTAGAGTTATTGGTTTTGATATAATCCACGAACGAGGAATCGTTGTTTCATGAACAACAGGACACCCTGTACATGCACACGTATAACAAGAAAAAAAATATATATATATATGTATATATATATATTTTAATATCGTATTGTAATGATTCGTGAGTCCCGCGCGCGATATCGTTGGGACAAGATTAATTTATAAATACCGAAGCACAGTATGCGAAACCTCCCATGACAGTGGTACCTAACTTCGATTAACATACGGGTCTAACTTGAATCCATGAAATTTTACTGGAATCTCTATCGTCTATTTCTCCCTCTTTCCCTATTCTCTATCTATTTCTCTCTCTCTCTCTTTCTCTCTCTCTATATTTCCATCTTTTTATCCTCTTGCATCTTCAGTTGATGAATCTCTGTCTTTTGAATCTCTATCTTCCTTACTGTAGACTATTTCGAAATCTCTTTTTTATATTGTATCGATAAGCGAAAAACCCTGTTAGACATTTTAAGCTATTTATTGGGCTGCTATGTGATTTGTTGGAAATTAATTCGAGGCTGAGATGGACAGATGTATTAACTAGAGAATATAAGGAACTTATTATTAGACTGCGGATTTTATGCATTTATGGCATACACGATTGTCTTTGAATTCAGTATGGTATGAAGTTTAATAAAGTTTAATTGAGGTTTCTATTTTATTTAGAACCTGCAAACGAATCTCTACGCTGTTTGAATCTGCTCGCACGAGTTACAAACGCGAATACCGTTCGAAGCACGTGTAACCGATAGATCACTATCCCTCTTGGCGAGGATAGTACGCTCCACCCACGAACGAACCTCTACTCGACAATTTTTTCGCCCCCGGTTGAAATTCTGCGTTAGCAGACCGAGTGTCAAACAATTGCCCGCGCTTTCTGTCATACTCAACGTTCTCCTTGACACATATCGATCAACGAATTCGACTCGACTCGACAATCCATAATTGCATGAGGCTCCGCATTCTACTAGCCGTCGACTACAGCTCATCGAATAACCATGAGCGCGCTACTACAGACGATTGTGTTCGATCGATCGATCTCGGACAAACCCACGCGACTTTTCTCGGTCACCGGATCATTAACCAGCTGCGAGCTGTTTTGGTTTTCTCTGTCCATTTCCGTTTCGAGGCTACTCTCTTCCCCGTGTCGAGGAGAAGACGAACGCTTGGCGAAAACAAACAGCGATTTCGAGGAAACGGAGAAAAACGAAAACAAACAAACAAAAAAAGAGAGAGAGACTCGCGATCAACTCGACGCCCCTCTACTTTTCTGCGCCTAAGTCATTGAATGTTCGAGCGGACGCTGTGTTTGTCGTTCGCCTCGTTTGCCTCTTTGTAATCTTTCTTCTCCGGGAACGGGCATCGTCCTCGATCATGTTCCGATCTTCGCTCTCGAAGGGAGAAACATGACTGACGAGCTTGTCGTTCCGACGACGATCCACGAAAATCTACGTCGACGCGACAGACACAGGCGATCGACGGGCAAAGGACCAAAATGTACAACAATCGCGTTCGCCCTTCTTCTTTTCTTCCCCCCCCCCCCCTCTGCCGATCCGTTTTTTCTTTTTGTACGACGCGTCGAACAGAGAGGAAAGAAACGATCGACGCTGTGAACACGTGCGATCTTTTTGAGCGACGTTGACAGATTATGTGTTTTTTTTTTTCTTGGGGAGCATCTTATTGCGAAAGGGCATTGTTGTGATACCACAGATGCAGCTTCATTGAAAACTTAAATAAAAAAAAAACAAAAGTAATGCGTTAATCGACCCGTGTTGCGATCAGTGTTTCACTACCATTCTAAACAACGCGGCGAGCACGTTGTATGGATTTGATTTTTTGTATGTATACAAATTTTTTCTTGAATAGTGCTTCGGTATGTTGTTCTGATTTTTGGATTCGAAACAAAAATTATTGCAGCCGCGGGACGAGTTTTTGAGAGGAGTTGTACGGACCGTGAGACACTGCTTTCTTCCATTCAATTTGAGAAATTGCCTTCTCGAGTTTAAGCAGATGCCGGCAGCCATTTGGCCTTGACTGTCAAGCTATGTTACGCTGTGTCTTTTTTTCTAGACATTTTACGTCTTAAATGAGTAAGTAATCAATTAAAAATGCGTACCACCGTGTTTGTACATGTCTTTGCTACGTCCGTATAGAGCATTTTTTCGATACGAACGCTAAATCTCTCGAAATCAAGAGAATCTCTCCGCGGCAGCCATCTTGTGACGTCATACTTGCTTCAGAAAGCCAGTTTTCTGTCAAATATTACAAATTACTCCACGATGAGGTAAAAATTCGCAATTTGGGCTCCATACAAACGGAGATTGGACTTTTAGGAAACACAATTGACCACTTCTAAACTGCTCATTGCAATATTGAAGCGTCAATTTGTCAAAATTTTGATCCTTGCAGGTTCATATACGTATATTGCAGAGAGATTCTCTTAATTTCGAGAGATTTAGTGTTCTTATCGAAAAGATAATATCGACGTAGTACAGACATGTATAAACACGGTGGTATGCATTTTTAATCCTTTGCGCTCAAGCGGCGCCGATACGGCGCCCGGTTGATTTCAATCGGATTCAAAATCAAAGAACTTTCGATAGAAATGAGGTAGAGTGATGAAATATTTTTTAAATTAAAGCTGAAACTTTGTAGAATATGGGAAAAATAAGGATATTATGGTACGAACGTTTTTTAACCTTGAGAAAATTCGTTAAACTTGCACAATTTCAAAAAAATTGTGGTTTTTCCAATACCACGCGCGGAAAAAAATTGTTTTTTAACATGTTGTACATCGTTTCCCATAGATTTTTTCACGCTGTTTTCAAATCCGATCTCAAAATTTGGCTATCTGGAAGAAACGTGTCGTAAATTCATTTCCCCGTTTCGTTTCGTCTATTCAAATTCAAATCCACCGGAAGCGTACTACGCGAGTCGTTCCGCGTCCCGTGCGAAACAAGCACAACGCCGACGAGATATAAATCCCACTCTCCCACAAAGTTTACGAATAAAAACCGCAGAGATTACGATATCAATACTTAAAACCTCATTGGAGCAATCTCGATAATTTTCCTGACGTGTACACGCAACTATATTCGAGCGAAAAAATTCGCTCCGACGTTCAACTTTTTTCCGTGGCGAAATAAACGAACGAAATTAATCAATAATTTCTCGGTGGAATAATCGTTATTGTTTCACCGAGAGAAAGGGTGCGATTCGTTTCGGAAATAGCGTGAACGGTGCGGCACGGACACGAATTTGAGTCGCGCAGTGGGCAGTTTCGTCCGCGTCATTTCCCACTGGTGCTGCGCGTACGCCTCGTTCTTCCGTTATTCGCCATCTTGTCTCTCACGTCTGTGGACGTGTGCCACTTGATCGGGAACGCATTTTCCCGGCTCGGGTGTTGACTCGGTTTCGTCGAACAAGTACGAAACTTCAATTGAAATGAGTTACGGCAGGCCGCCGCCTCGAATCGACGGGATGGTGTCCCTGAAGGTCGACAATCTCACCTACAGAACGACGCCGGAGGACCTGAGACGTGTGTTCGAGCGATGTGGCGAGGTCGGCGACATTTACATACCCAGGGACCGTTTCACCCGGGAGAGCCGTGGATTCGCGTTCGTCAGGTAAAGATCTTCTCATTTGCTAAAAAACAATCGTTTACAATTTATCTTAAAAGCGTTCGCACGCTCGGCGTTCCCGAAGAAGTAGCTTCCGTTGAGAAGTTTTCCACGGCGTTAACGTTCTACTTCTTCGCAGGAAGTTATTTCCGGAAAGCTGTGGATCGTTGTTTAATCTACTGTATGATCGCTACGGCTTCGGTATAGATATAAGCTTGGATGCCGCCTGGCGTTTTGCGTCTTATCGGTTACATATATATATATACGTATATACGCATATACATGTGTATATATATATATATAGTCCATAAGTATCCGTACGCTCTTAAAAATCGCATAACTTTGTCCATATTGGACTACTTGAATTTTCTTGAGAAGTTAGAACAATTGGTTCACTACGTAACGTGAGAAAAATGTTTGATTAAAATTGCAGAGAAAATAGTAAAAGTTGTATATATATAGTCAGTCCAATAAGTATCAGTACGCTCTTAAAAATCGCATAACTTTGTCCATATTGGACTACTTGAATTTTCTTGAGAAGTTAGAACAGTTGGATCACTACGTAACACGAGAAAAATGTTTGATCAAAATGGCAGAGAAAATATTAAAAGTTGTATTTTGCAACTGTTTTATGTGGACTTACATTGAAAATTTTAGAAAGTACGATTCATAGATCTGTGTGAATTATACATGTTCTGAGAATTTCATAAAAATTGGTGAACGTTGCAATGGGCTCCAGATGTTCCAAAATGATGAGAAGGCGAAAATTCTGCGACTTTCGCCCTTAAGTTTTCATCCTTAAACGTTTGTAGCTCGGTGCAATGTTGACTGATTCAGATGAAATATTCAGAATATGTGTAATTGATACAGATGTACAAAACATACTTTTTAGAATTTTAATATAAGTTCGCATAAAAAAGTTGCAAGATACAACTTTCAGTACTTTCTCTGTAATTTCGACCAATTGCAATTTTCATCAAACATTTTTCTCACGTTATGTAGTGATCCAATTGTTTTAACTTCTCAAAAAACATGAAGTAGTATAGTCCAATATCGATAAAGTTATGCGAGGTTAAAGAGCTTACGGATACTCATTGGACTGACTATATATACAGTACGTTGGGAGAATAGTGTTAATTATTTCCGCGAATTTTTAGATTCTATGATAAACGGGACGCGGAAGATGCATTGGATGCAATGGACGGAAGATTGTTGGATGGCAGGGAACTTAGGGTTCAGATGGCACGATATGGACGACCAACTTCCCCACATCGCAGCCGCGGCAGCCGTCGAAGAGGAAGGTAATTATCTTTAATATATCTCGTTGATAACTTCTTGACTAATCAAGCACAACCGATAATAGAGCAGACTTCCTGGGTCATCGGTCTCTACGCGTGTTCATGTGGTTTTCTAGTTTCTATAATTTTCTACACTGAATCCTCTGATAACACAGATTTCATATAGCTTACTGCGAATACTACAGTACACATATACTATCATGAAACCATCATTGGTTTTTTCCAGAACGATCCCTTATTTTTCAAATATTTCTGTTGTTAATATGAAAGAAGAGTGTCTCCCTCTCAACAGAAACAATACAAACACGTCTCGTGTCCTTCGTATTTCTTCATCCTCCCTTTTGTCTCTCGAATCCTGCAGCGATACATGAAATTTTTGCAGAGCAAACAAAGGAATACTGGTCTCTTTTTGTACTCCTCTCTCTTTCTCTCTCCCTCCCTAAAGTAGACAATGAGCTCTCGCAGTACACGTTATTAGGATCACATGATTTGTATACCATGTATACAGACTTTCTCGAAAAGTCAATCTCTATCAGACACTATTGCAATTATGTGGAACGGACGTCAACGGTCTAACACGTTTCATAACCTATATAAACGATAAGCTAGGACCTTCCGCGCGAATACTTATGAAAGAAGTATTTCCGTTGTTAATAAATTTGTGTAATTCTCATGTAGAAGAAATATTTCGATCACATGATATCTGTTAACGCAAGCTTCAACGCAACATATTTAAAGAAATTCGTTCGGTGTGTAATTTGCTTGATTGCTTTTAGATCCCGCAGCAGGAGCAGGGACCGTAGGCGTTCTCGTTCAAGGTCACGTAGCAGGTCTCGAAGCCGTGATAGAGACCGAAGAAGGTCCTACAGTCGTAGCCGAAGTCGTTCACGTTCTGACAGCAAGAGCTCACGTGGAAAGTCTCGTTCCAGGAGCAAGTCCCCAGACAGACAAAAGGACAGTCGTTCTAAATCAAGGTAAATAGCGTTGAAATATATACAAATAAATATATACATCGTACGAACGTTTGTTGTAATACTTGTGCCTTTCTGTTTCTCTACAGGGACTGAAGTAATTGAACCATAAGCGGGTACGACTGTGAACAGATGCACGTGCCGCGAGTGCAGAATAATCATTTCTTGAGAATGAAAAGGTATTCTATTACCCTCTAATACCTAGAGCAACACTGTCGCACGTTCACATTTCTTCTATCACTTACATATTAATTATGACGACGCACTCCTTTGGGTTTGAAACAGAACCCAAAAATAATTTTAATGTAATTGTATCTAGACTGTGAGTTCCAACGAACTCATGAAGATTCTCGTTTGCAAGTTTTTTTTTTTCTCTCTTATTTCGTATTCTCTCGTAATTGCTCCTTTCACTTTGTTAAGTGACAACAACTTGGTCACGTGCTTATTTCGCTCAGAGAGAAGTACTACATGTATTCCTATTTTTTTTTTTTATGTATGATTAAGCTGTCGTGACAATTAAAGCAGCTTGTGTTCTGATCATTGAATTGCAAGTTTTCATTGTGTCCTTGATAAGAGAGTTTTCGATAATGTGCACTATTAGCATTATTATATATTCGATGTTCGCGATTGATCTTTGAAATTAGAACAGGCATAATAACTTTGAGTTTCGCGCCCTGTGGAGAAAATAAAAGGAGGAAAGAAAGATTGTTGTTAGCTCGACCGTACCAACGTTTCTTGTTTTCACAATCGAGGCATAGTGTGCACACAACTTCTAGTACTTTGTCGGCGTAAGTGAGTTATACGATAACGCAAGTCTTGTTCTTTCTCTTCCATTTTTCTTGAATCTTGTTATAACTATTTTAAGCCGTACCGGCGTGTATAAGTAATTCACTGCAGGAAAGCATCTATTTCGATCAAATATGTCCAATTGCGAAAAAAGAATCGTTTTTCCGTCATTATGAAATTGTTCATACCAAGCAAAGGTGGATTTAGATATCCCTGGAATAACATCGGGGTGTTGATGTGTAATGGTAATTAGCAGGTAATGTAGTACGTATGTGGTCGGTTGAATCCAATTTCTGTACAAATTTTAAACTGAACCCCCGATATTGAATTATGGTCTGATTTTTCTATTATCGTTACATAAAAAACAAAAGACAAGAAAACAATCGACCTTGAATAGCAAACTGAAAGAAAGAAATATTAGAAGTTCTCTGGTACACACACACACATACACACACGACTTTTTTAGAGATAAGTTCTGCGTTTCTGTAATAGTATACAGGTTTATTTATGTAAGTTTGCCATTTATAATAAAGTGTAATAAAATGCGGAAGACGGAACTATTCGCATAGCGTTAGACAGTGATTAAAAGCTAAGTGTAATTGTAGGCAGCATTAGAAAAAAACACGATCGATCACTTTTCTGTTACTTTGAACTCCATTTGGCTGGAATCAAGCTTTCACGACTCAGTCCGCATTACTTGACTCTTGAGAACGAGTTTGCAAGTTCCCCCACGATACGTTGTAAAATGTATAAATACAAAACAACTCTCTCCTAAGAGAGATATACATTATTCCCTTAGAAGAAAAGCACAATATCAAATTCACGATTAAAAAACGCTGCGAATAAAACAAAAGAAAAGAGTAACTCTGACTCGTCGTCGAGTTAAGAGAAAATAGTCTTTGGGAATTGTACAAAATTGTTCAGTTTCATTCACGTATAAAACAGATTGTCAATGCCTAAGAGAAAAGAAAGATATTAAAAAAAAAAAATTCCTCACACACGGATATAACACGTTTATTCGTTGTAACTAAGTTGTAATTTTATGGTGCCACAGGCGGTGGAAAGGAGTGGCGTGGCGAGTGTAGCCGATGATGGGGTAGCTGAGAGTAAGCAGTAAGCCGAGAGTAGCAGGGCTGTAAGCAGTTTGCAGTAGCGAGCGGTTGGTGGTCTGGTGAAAGCAGGTTCGCGAGTCGAGATCAGGGCGAGAAAAAGAGAGAAAGTGTGCGAGCGAAAGCTGTCTCTCTGGGGGGTCGGCGTGCAGAAAATCGCAGAGAGGGTACACGGTTCGAGAGAACGCTGAGAAATAAAGCAGAGAGAGAGCGAGAGAAAGAGAGGGAGAGAGAGGGGTACACGACCAAAGCCGCCGCGGTTGCTGGTTTCTCGGCCGTCGTCCGGTTTGCAGGTAGCACGTGAGCATCACCAGACCTCGCGAGCAACGACTCACAATTTCAACTGTGTTACGTTTGCCAGTTACTCCGCGTGTTTCTTGATGATCACTTCCAGCTCTGGTGTTGAGTAGAGAACGTACTTTCTCGTCCCAGCAGTGTAGGTTCCATTTTGTAAGTTGTGTGGTCTATCCTTGGTATCTCTCAAGGGGGTGTTTTTGACACATCGATGAAAGAATTAGCTTCCAACGAAACAGTTTTCGAAATCTTTCAAAAATAAGAGCTTTCACTCTCCCGAGCAATTGTTAAATAATTTCGCTGGATCGTCAGATCGATTTCTTTGATCTTTAAACCGAGAATGTCCCCCCTCGGGGGATACCACCTCGAAATACAAGTCCTTGTTTTTTGCAAATTCGTCCCCCCTCGCGGCAATCCAACGTTTCCTTTGCAATGTTATTTTGTCGGTTCAATTGTGGTATTTTTTCACACACGTTTTATTCGCGGGACTGCTTTAGATTTCTCGGGGAAAGTGTAGAGTCTATGAAAAAAAAAATGTATTCCTATTTTGTGATCATCGCTTGAAACACTTGCCGCCACATTCGATATAATTTGGGGAGAGTTCAATGGGTTGGAAGGGGTTGGAATCCTTTCGCTTTTTCCTGTGCTTTTCTTTCCAGGTGCCAACGTACGTCACTGGAGTAAGTATATGTTTAGTGGTAAAAAAGTGATGTTGGAATATACAGATGATTTAAACATTTCTTTTCTTAGAGGAGAGAGAGGAGTGAAGCATTGTAGTAGACACGTCGATGGGTAAAATCAATAAAGACTTATTAAACAAATGGAATTTTTTTATTATTTCTGACTTGCTCATCTTTACAAATGGAAGAATAGAAACCCCTTTTATAATATATATCCGTGAACACTTTCGTTTCATTACCATCTTTTTTTTTGTCCTTTTCTTTTTTGGATAACAGCTACGGAAGTATTTTAAGTCAGAATATTATTGCTCTATATCGTACTGACTGACTAGCTCAATCATAAAGTATACGTTATTCGTACATGATCTTAGTATAACATAATCATTATTTTATCAACTTAGCGTCGATAACATACTGCTACAATATAATATAAAAATTCGGTACTTTAAAAAAAAAACACGCGCGCTATAAGCTATCTTAAAGATTGTGACTGAATTATTTGCAAAGTTACGCACATGCAGATTTCTTTAAATAGTTCGTTCTAGCGCGACAGACTAGTTTCCTTTCTCCTTACTATCTATTGCTTTCGGTTTTAGAATAATCGGTTTCAAACAGCGGAACACTACGTACAATACTATCGCTAGTATATGACCTCCGAAGTATATGCTTTTGTAATATTGTATTGACTCTTCCAGTCCGAGCAACAGGAATGCTACTCCTAAGTATGCCATGCAGGTCGTTTTCTCGTACCACAAGATCAGCTGCCACATCCGCCTCTCCTAAAACAATCGAATAAATTCGAATCTAGAATCGAGAATTAATCGCAATCTAGAATTTAAACACGCCTAGTCGCCGAGAACCTGAAAATATTCTCGGGTTCGGTCGATACCCACCAAACTGCCCTCCTTGCTCTGATTGTAGAATTTCATCGCGATGTCTTCGCTGATCAAGAACAAAGGAATCTGGCAAATGCAAAAGTAGTAACCGGCTTGCCAACCGTGCCAGGCAGCCGAGAGCGTGAACGTAGCGAACATTCGCAAACTTTTGTACGGAAACCTTTTGTACACGTAGACGCCCATCCAGTACTGGATGCAAGCGTTCCACGACTTCATGGCGGTCCTTGTCGAGTGACACGTCTCCAGCTTCTTCACGTTCATATTGTACACAGTGTCAAAATTGTACTCTAGGTGCTTCAATTTTTCAGGTTCGTTTGACCTAGAATTTCATCGATTCAGTAATCGTCCACGTGATTCTACTCGGACGGGACGAAAAGAGAGGAAGATTTTTACATAGCCTGCACGGCCTTGTAATCCCGAGGTCCTAGGCCTATCACAGGGGTGACCTCCGCAGGATACGCTCCGAGCCCGGCCATTTGGCAAGCGCATTCGGCCAAGGCCATACCGATATACATTCTCAATTTGAAACTGAAAAACGTGGGATACATGTAAAAGTATCTGACAAGATAAGACTGTTCCAGGAATGCCTCTGTTGTGACGTACTGAAATTGAATTGATAACTATGAAATACACGCATTCGCTCAGCGAAGTCGGTCGAACGAAACTGATATTACTCTGGTGGGAAACAGTGCGCTCATCAGAAGATAAAACAGAATGAAGATCCCGGTCTGCTTGAGCTTGAAGTACGTGAGAGGCTCAGGGTCCGCATATTTGGAGAACGGCCTGTGCAAATGGTCCCAGTATGTTCTGTAACGGTAGTAGGGACCTGAAAGGGAAACATGACGTTCAATGCGATAGAGATATTGCATCGAATTGAATGAAACTTTTACCGGTCAGTACTCCCATGTAGCTGAAGCCGTAGTGAAACACGTCTAGAAATCCTACATTTCTTATTGCCTCAGAATTTACTCCTTGCGGATCGTCATCGGGTGATTGATCGGAAGCTGCATTGATCTCGAAGGCTAGCCCAGATAATTTTAGCGTTAATATCATGAGCACGAGGTTCGTGTGGGATGGAGATTCTGGTAGACCAATATATTCCCCTAAACGGAATATAAACAGTAGGTAGAAGAATGAAAAAAAGAAGCTTGCCAGATGACATTTTCTGTAAAAAATTAATTTCAAAGTAACATTCGAGTTGAGTACAAAAAAAAAGGAAACAAAAACATAAATATCATAATTATGTATCAAGCGTTTCAAAGATATTATATCTCTGATCTTCAGGTAAAAATTACATGCAAAGTCATTAAACGGATTCTGTGTGTCTGTGTACATATATGTATGTGTGCATGTATTTCCTGCATTATATATATATATATACTCCTCAACTCATTACCACTCACGCACGCATAAACTATCGAACGAATTAATCAATCTCTACATTAGGAAACCTCTGTTGAACTTTGATATTAGAGCAATCAAGTACTATTAATAATACACCGACATCGACGATTGGTATTGAATTACACGGTTCACGTACACGATCAGTTAAGATCGAATTTCTCTCGACAAAGATGTGAGAAAGTGTCTCGGTTTCGTATTTTCGTCGTTACTAATTCGACTGGATGTTACTGCATCGTGAAGAGAATCCGACCGCAGCATGATCGCTGATGATCACTGCAGATGTACCGCATAAAAATCAGTATACGCGTACGGACGACACTGCGGCAGTTTTGCCGATACGAAACGAGATACGATCTTCCGAGAGGACGACGCGAACGCCGAAAACGCGATGCTGTTCTGATTTAATAGATTTGTATGGTATTTATATCTTGATATCGTACTTTGGAGAGAGCTTGGTTATAATAATCGCGTTAATCACGGTACTGATTACAGGATGAATTACATGACTTCCAGAGACTATCGTGGTCAGAAGGAAGCCGAGACTCGTGCAGGCCCATTGCTTCGCCTGAACGTTTTCTATTTGTCTGTAGACCTTCCCGAGAAATACACAGGCCACAAGCAACACCACGTAGAACACGTCCGACCAAAACATCGTGTCGGCTCGACTGCAGCAGCTCGACTGCGTGACTGCGTCTCCCACCGTATTGCATTCGCTCTGTATCACTCTGTATACGACCGAGCTATACTTGTGTACAGTAACGGGCAAAACCGAGTCTACAATATTTCATAACTCTTTAAAAATTAGATCGAATGACTTGAATATTGAGAAGTTAGAAGGATTAGTTTATTAGACGTACAAAATTGTTGGAAAAAGTCTGAATTGGTAGGAATCTCAAAAGAAATAGTAAAAGTTAGGGTTTTTCAGCTTTTTATCTGAGCCTGTAAATTTGAAGAATCTATATTTGAATTATACCCATAATAATTCAATTAACCCCTCGCACTCGGGGCTATGTTAAATACAAAACGAAACATTTCTTCCGATCTAGAATATTTCCCTTCTATACACCTTTTTCGGGTTATACATACAAAAATGGTGCAATTTGCTGGTACAATAGTGACGAGTTTAGTAATTGATTAAATACAAATTTAATAATGTCACAAATATTTTACAGCAATTTTTGGTGGAACCTTACAGTCGCCATTCGAGTGCTACAATATTTGATAACTTTTTTAAAATTAGATCGAATGACTTGAATTTAATTGAGAAGTTAGAAGGATTAGTTTATTAGACGAGGTGTACAAAATTGTTGAAAAAAGTTTAAATTGGTAGGAATAACAAAAGAAATAGTAAAAGTTGGATTTTCCAGCTATTTATCTGAGCCCGTTTTGAAAATTTAAAAAATGCGTGACTGCGTCTCCCCCAGAATTGCATTCGCTCTGTACCACTCTGTATACGACGGTGCTATACTTGTGTACAGTAATGAGCAAAACCGAGTCTACACTATTTTATAACTCTTTAAAAATTAAATCGAATGACTTGAATTTAATTGAGAAGTTAGGATTAGTTTATTAGACGTGGTGTAAAAAATTTTAATTGGTCGGTATCGCATAAGAAATAGTAAAAGTTGGGTTTTTCAGCTTTTTTATCTGAGCCTGTATTGAAAATTTGTGAAGAATGTATGTTTGAATTAAACCCATAATAATTCAATTAACCCCTTGCACTCGAAGCTATGTTAACTCCAAAACGAAACATTTCTTCCGATCTAGAATATTTCCCTTTCAAGTTCAAACTTTCTTCAAAAATTTTTTACACCTCGTCTAATAAACTAATCCTTCTAACTTCTCTTCTAATTTTTAAAAAGTTATGTCGCTTGAAATAGTGAAGACTCAGTTTTGCTCGTTACTGTATAGTTTCTACGAAGAAATCTTTGCGCCTTCCAAGTGATATTTATATTATCCTGTCGCACAAATAGTGCGGACAAACAAATAGCCTGTTTTCGGCACTTCTCGTAGTTTGGTTATTAACCCTTAGCACTCGAATGGCGACTGTAAGGCGCCACTAAAAATTCCTGTATCATATTATTCAAAATTTTTTTTATACATTATTAAAGTTTGTATATTTAATAAATTACTAAACATTTCCAAATTCCACGAGTAAATTGCACTAAATTGCGAGTAAATTGCAATTGAAGGGAAATATTCTAGGTCGGAATAAATGTTTCGTTTTATAGAGCTAAAATAGCTTCGAGTGCAAAGGGTTAATGCATACGGTAACGAGGAAAACTGAGTCTACACTATGTGAAGCAACATAACTTTTTAAAAATTAGATCAAATGACTTGAATGTTATTGAGAAGTTAGGATTAGTTTATTAGACGAGGTGTAAAAAATTGTTGAAAAAATAAGTTTGAACTGGTCGGAATCGCAAAAGAAATAGTAAAAGTTGGTTTTTTCAGCTTTTTTATCTGAGCCTGTATTGAAAATTTTAAGAATGTATATTTGAATAATTTATGTCCATGTTGAAAATTTCACTGATATTGGTTAATTCGTTTATTCGATTCCGACCAATTAAAATTTTTTTCAAAAATTTTTTACACCAGTACTTTGATTGCGAGCCAAAATCATTGACTCTCATGATCCTGCACATCTCGATCTATATCCTTACATTCTTATTACTTTTTCAATAGTTATAAAACATATATTAGAAACAAATTAAAAATACATAAAAATTATTGATATATATTATTGCAAAATTGTATCATGCATAAAAATAGTTTATAAATGTATACTTATTGTTAATTATTTACGATAGATCCTAAAGGAAAGGTATGGACACTTCTTAAAAAATTTATAAAATTGAGTGTCGCAAAAAGTAGCAGACAAAACTATGAAATTCTTAAACTATAATAAACTATAATAAGTAATGTATCCGAATATGCATGGATCTCAGGATATATTTTGCCGTTTTTGTTTTATGTTAATTTGAAGTTCTATATGCAATTAACAAATAAAACCACCGTTGAAAATTTGTACAAAAAATAAATCTAGTTTAGAGAGTGCTCCCATGGCCAAATTTTTTTACAAAAATCTAAATTTGGTCACCAAAAATTAAATTTAACATTAAAACTAATAAGTTGAAAAAAATTATTTTTATGCATGAAAAAAATTGTTAAATGATTTTTAAATGAATTTTTGTGCATCCTCAAATAAAAATGTAGTGAGATGTGCCGATTCGTCTGCACTCTCAAAATTATGTTTCCTTTACAGCAGGAGGTCAACGCGATTAATGAACCGTGGATTTTATGCATTTGTCACAACAATAGTTTAAATTTAAAATAGAAGTATGTATGGTCTTATGTACAATATGACTGGACATTATACTGCGTTGTTTTTATAACGAATGTATAATTCGATAGGATAGTTTCAAAGCGATGCATGAATAATTTTATGGCATCGTTACGTACAATTTGATTGCATTATATATGACTAACAAGGTCAATGTCGAGCACGAGGAAGTTTAATACCACGTGGATAAAATTGAAAAAATGTGGAGAGCAAGGGGTTAAAGAGAGCAAGAATATCGATATGTTTGGCTCTTCTGTTTTTTTGCAAATGGTGCGGAACACTTTTATTTTCTGTAAAGATCCAGAGTTTAGTCGGTTACACTTCTGCCTTAAAATAAATGGATAAAATGTTACAAATGGTTCGGTTTCTCTTCGGAAATCTTTGAACAGATGTTTTAAAAGATTGCCCAGTATGATTTAGATCAATTTTTGTTTCGACGTTGCTTTGTATAGTGATTCGATAAAAACAGCAGATCCGGTGGGAGAATAGAGTGGAAAACTACAAATATGAATTCAGTTACTATAGTAATTGTATTTATACAAACAAGGACATCTTCATCGGACGCATGCTGAAAATGCGCGGATTTAGTCAAATAGTATCAATATGAAAGTAGAGATTGAACTGCTTGTAATGTTAATGTAATAGTAGCAGTGATGCAAAGTGTTTTTGTATAATTGACACTGTTTCGAAAGTTCTAGGACTTTTTGCCGAGGGCTTTCTGCGTCAATTCCGTTTTCTTTTGCTGGGCGAGTTCCTTCTGCTTCTTTTCGAGTTCTCGTTTTTTCGCCGCCTCCTCCCGTTGTTGTTTAACTATGGCTAATCGTGCTAAATCCGCGCGAGCTTCATCAGTTTTACCCGCCGCGTGCAGTTTCTGATAATTCGCGTAAGCCTTTTGTTTTTCTAATTGCTCCCTGAACAGAGAAACGTTCACCGATTAATGTTTAAGAAACGCATCTACTCGGTCCGCTAAATCGTTCAGAAAATCTTACCTTTCTCTTCGAGACAACTCCGGTTTCGCAGAGTCTAAGGCTTGATTTAACGTGGATAATTTCTTTGTTTTCTTTTGTACCCTATTTGGATTTTCAACTTGAATTAAATTTTCTACACCCTTCGCCTTTCCCTGCAAACGATCACAACGTAGATATCGCGCTCATCCATTCATTAACTTCCTACATTATTACCTCTCCCTTAGATTCAGATTCAGAATCGCTTTCGCTTTCACTGTCCGAGCCACTGGTCGGAGAAGCTTTCGGCTCTTCTTCCTCTTCCTCGCTCTCCTCGCCTTTGTTCTTCTGCAACAGAAAATTCTAATGTAGCCTCTCGAGTCCGCAACGAAAAATGATCGTTGACCAGTCCCCTAAATTATGTTCATTCAATAGAGAGAGGGGAACTTCAAACAGGGATCACGAATTGCGTTTCTGAGAGTTCTACCCGTTCTTTTACGACTCTTAAGAATTTCTGAGAGTTTCGTGCTATGTCTGGACGAATAGAACCCGCACTGTTCGTAGAGTATCGTGCTCCGAACAAAATGTCAGCGAGTAGTGCATGGAATCAGACTCGACCATCAAAGGACAATTCGACCTTACGTACTTAACAATAATATCTAAGCCGTTGTGCTGTCGGTTAACCTAAAAATACTGACTCTCCACTGGAGCTTTTTTTCCTCCTGGCGTCGTTGCTCCTCCAACTCTTCCGGGCTGGTAAAGTGACGGTTACGGCCCTTGTGACTGACATATTTACCTGGAAGAAGATTTCATTTGATCGAAGGTCCTTCGCTCGAGGTCAAAACGCACGAAATTGCGTGTCCGAATCGGAGTAAATGTGGTGGGGACACACGAGACATTTTTCTCCGGCGAAAAGCGTAATAATTTATGCGCTTACCGCGCGGCATTTCTTTGTAGCGAAGGCTGGAAACAGCCTGGGCGAAAATTCTACGAAAATTTCTCGTGAGAAAGCTCCCTTTCTCAATGCGAAACGGCAATTTCGTTTGATGTCAGATCAACACTGCGCTGCTGCTGATTTCAACGTCAACCACGAGCTCTGGCGGCATAAAAGCATTGCACGAAACACTCGTGAGTATGGTTAGAAGCTTGCATCATCCTGCTGTAATGTTCCAAGGACAGAGAAGATAAATTCGTACGGATTTATCTACTTTCTAATAAACAACCGTGCATGCCGATATATCAAACGTTATCTTTTTGTTTCGATTAAGATGTCGACGAAAAACGGCGGCAAACCGAGGCTCGACTCGTTTCTCGACGAATTCTCTGTTAATATTTAGAGGAAGCATTTGTTTTTTCAATTTGTTTCAACTCTGAAATGCTTGCACAATCGGTGTATACCGTTAACGAAAAAAACCTATTTACACAACGGGTTTGTACTTTTTGCGAGGTGTTTTCTTATCTTGTACTGCGTAGTTCATGCTCGGTAACTACATACGCTTATCACATACATACGGTTTTCGTTGAGATTAATTAACGAATAAAATCATTCGTTTATTAAGGAGAATTTCTTTGGAAAACGGACGGTAAAAGAGTATTACATTTTTGCCCGTGTAACTGACATTAGAGTTCAATTTTTCATTTTACAAAATTGGTACCCTGCAGAACCCTTTTTGAATGATCGACCATATTGCAAAATTTCTGCAGGGTTTGTCTACCAATTGCCGTGTTCTCATGTTTTTCCAGGCTCGATCGTCAATCCATGACCTGTCCGTAATCATTCGCGACATGTGTAAAATAGAATGTCATTTGCAAGTCACGAGTCCATGAAATTTCAGACGGAAACGTGGAATTCAAACGTCGTCATGCAGCTGTTTACATTGGCAGGTAGTTGGAGTTTTTATTTCGAACTTAACGGCACTCTGTATATATGTATTAGTCCATAAATTCCATTACGCAATGCGATGAGTTTTCCTTTTGAACTTCTCTCGTATCTACATATGTACGTAATTCTATGACATGTTAATGACATTTGAAACAGGTCGAATAGTATTTGAATTGAAAATTATATCAGTCTTGCACTTATTCCGAGGTAAGGCTATTCTTGGCCCGGATTTGCGCACGTAATGGCAAACGAATGATACAGTTGTGTCGTAAACACCTCTGTAGTAGGTATACCTATTAATATATCAATTAATATATATTAATTGTATTAGTATTTTCGCTGAATTTTTGAACGATTGTACACCGAACGGTGATTTCCCGTTTGGTAAACATAAAGAAACGAGGGAATGGTTCGCGATCGAGCAAACGATCCAGTCCCACGACCTCGGATCCAGCAAATAAGGGCAGAGCCCCAGAGGAGCACAATAAATTATTTGATGAATCGAGTTGGGCGTTCGCTCTCATCCTTTTTCTCGTGCATTATGTTACGCTCGATCGCATGACCGAAAGACGGATTGCTTGTTCCAGACCGGTCGCTGTTGGGCTACGTTCTTAGCCTCCAATTTATATTATTTAAGAACAATTGACCGGTCTGTCGCTTCTTCGGTGGGGGGGACCAATCTCGGAATGCCGACAGCCCATAAAACCATTATATAGGGTGATTTGTCCGGTTCCGCACCGCTTTCGCCGTCCATTGTGTTCAACATTGTGTACCTACGACCGTACAATATTACAATACCAACTGTAAATCAAGTGACATAACAATAAGTACCGCAGGATGTTTAAATAGTTCCTGTTTCTGATGTTTCAGTACATTTTTGAATCAATAGTCAATTTATTTTCATACTTGTACGGTCCATAGAATACACAGAGATGAATGTACAGGTGTACATGCACTCGATGAATTTCATATATTTAGAGAGATTTTTGTGACCGTTAACAATGAAATTTTTCAGTAACTTTCCAACTGTATTCTATGCCAAAAAATTATCCAAAAAATACTAGAAAGAATAGCAAGTTACTGTCTCTATTTCATTATATAAAATATCCGTCTTCTACTGTAGTATTTATTAACCCTTTGTACTCTGAAGCACCACTAGAAATTATCGTGGCATTATTTCGAAGAAATTACAAAAAATATTACAAAATATTTATTGTTATATTACAAAACTAAACATTTAAATATTATATGTGGTAATCGGACCAATTTCGTATGAATAAAATGAAAATATTCCAAAACGGAAGAAAAATTTAGTTTCAGAATGAAAATAGCGCCGAGTGCAAACGGTTAATCTTCAATTGATAAGCGTGTACGACAAATTCGTGTCATAAAGTTCTCAGACGCCCTATAGATATTCCAAACGAATTTTCGGCGTGTCTCTCGGTTTCGATTGGAGGTTCGTTCGTAGAGCGTCGCTTCTATTGGCGGCAAGACCGCGTACTCCGTGGCGCGCTCTGCAAGCGGGCAAATAAAAATAGAAGAACAACAATTTCCTGCGAGCATACGACCGGTCAACAATAAATATGCACTCGAGAATCTAAAGTGCAAGCGACGTGGCATTTGCAGCAAGATCTGTTTTACCGATAAGTCGGAAAACGCGGATTCGCGACGGAACCGTTTCTTTCTCGGTTCAAACGATTCAAATGGCGCGCCGCGCGGCATCGAGCGGTGGCGCAGCCTGTCGGCGCATCTAGCAAGCCGGTGTGGTTCGTGGTCCATCCACGGTCGGCCAGTCTGTCTCGGGAGCTCGGGGTAGTCGGACGTGACAGGGTGGTGTTCGCAAGTGTAAACCGGCGGACGATTGTTTTGTTGTGCTCTCGGACGTCATTCGTTTGAACCGATCGAACGCGATTCGACCGCGAGTGTTCCCGCGCGATAATCGACGGATCGTTCGAGGCGGGAATCGACGCCCTTCGATCGTTCGTCTCGAGTATCGCGGCAAGTGTGTCAAAGTCGACGGTAACGTGTTTTCTGTGCGTCCATAGGCAGCGTAGACGTGCGATGGTCCGCTCGGTTTCGGATACGTTTTCCGTCGAGTAAAAATGGTGAGTCCGATCGCACGTTCGCTACTTCGATACCGTTCGAACCGCTTAGGGCACGACACGTTCGCTGCCACTTTTCTGTCACGTATTATCACCGCGGTGGAAATAGCAGGGTGCACGGGTACTGGGAGCAGTGCACACCGGGCTCAATCGTTATCCGGACACAGAGTCGAATCGTCGAACCTCTGATAACGGTTCCGAAACGATATCGAGCCTGCACCGACAACTTTTCTGTCAGGTTAACCCGGTTATTTCCTGATTAGGATCACCTGCATAGGTCGTAGATAAGCGAAATACGTTTGCGTGGTTACTTCACCAATAGACTGTCCAGTTTCTGTCGATACCGGGCTGAATTTCCTTCGAATTGCTAATCTCGTAATCTCTAATCCCTGGGTTACGAATTACTGCAGTCAATGGACAAGCAACCCTAGCTAATAGAACTCTATGCTTTATGATGAAAATCCATTTCAGCTGAATGTAAACGATGTACACGTATGGGGGAGGGGGGATCACCCACATAGGTTGTAGATAAGCGAAATTCGTTTGCCGTGGTTAGTCCACCAATAGACTGTTCAGTTTCTGTCAATACCGGGCTGCTGTACCTGTAAGGCACCAATATAGAATGGTCGCGATAATTTCCTTTGAATTGCTAATCTCGTAATCTCTAATCCCTGGGTTACGAATTATTGCAGTCACTGGACAAGCAACCCTAGATAATAGAACTCTATGGTGTATGATGAAAATCCATTTCAGCTGAATGTAAACGATGTACGCGTATGGGGGAAGGGGGGATCACCCACATAGGTCGTAGATAAGCAAAATTCGTTTGCTGTGATTAGTCCACCAATAGACTGTTCAGTCTCTGTCGGTGCCGGGCTGAATTTTCTTCGAATTGCTAATCTCGTAATCTCTAATCCCTGGGTTACGAATTATTGCAATCACTGGACAAGCAACCCTAGATAATAGAACTCTATGGTGTATGATGAAAATCCATTTCAGCTGAATGTAAACGATGTACACGTATGAGTGGGGGGTGTTGAAAGAATTGAAGTCGTGGAATAAACAAAATTTGTGGAAATTGACGAGTCAACCCTTCGATCGTCGAGCATAGACTGCGTGTCTTTTGATGGCTACGTGCGTGGAAAATCGCGTAGGATTTTGTTTGAGAATAGCCGAGTCTTGACACACTTGGCACACTTGGCGCCGAGAGTGTGCTGCATCGTGTCTGTGACTGGTGCCCGAGGGAGAACCCTGCGCTTGTGTGAGGGCACGGAGTGTGACAGGTGTGATCGGGATTTTTGTGTTCGAAATTAGCGCTGCGAATAATTGTTCTAACCGGCTGTCGAGGTCGGGAGGAGGGGGAGGGGTCGCGTGCAAATGAATCGGTGACTGCACACGCCGATGTGACAGCTCGGTAGTGCAACCAAGGTTATCGCGTTCCCCTCGGCGTGCCTTATGAATGGATATACCTGTTCCCTGTGCCCTTTAATCGACGTGGATGTGGAAATACCGGCGTCGGATGCTGCGCCCCGATGGAAAATTATATACGTGTGCGCCGTTCGCCTCTCGTGCAACGGGGAACCGTTGCCATTTGCACGATTGCGGCTCGCAATCGCCTCGCCGATTCGAAATATTCGATCGAGCACGTCGTTGACACGATTAGGCGACCCGCTCGGAAAATTTATATGTTGCTATGTTCGATTTTTAATCTCGACGACCGTGCAAGAGTTAAATGTATGTAACCTTGCCGCTCGATTGTGGATTTCATGCATTTCAGCGGACGGTTCAATATGTGATGGAGAAATATTGTTGGAAATGTAGTTTGATGGCACGTTGTTCAACAAACTACACTTTATATATATACTTTATTAGAGTTAAGAAGTATATACTTTATTAGTGTTATAATGTATATACTTTATTAGTGTTAAGAAGTATATACTTTATTAGTGTTAAAAAGTATATACTTTATTAGTGTTAAAAAGTATATACTTTATTAGTGTTAAGAAGTATATACTTTATCAGTTTTAAAAAGTATATACTTCCTTAGTGTTAACAAGTATATACTTCATAAGTATTATAAAGTACATACTTTATTAGTATTATAAAGTATATACTTTATTAGTGTTAAGAAGTATATACTTCCTTAGTGTTAACAAGTATATACTTCATAAGTATTATAAAGTATATACTTTATTAGTATTATAAAGTATATACTTTATTAGTGTTAAGAAGTATATACTTTATTAGTGTTAAAAAGTATATACTTCCTTAGTGTTAACAAGTATATACTTTATTAGTATTATAAAGTACATATTTTATTAGTATTATAAAGTATATGCTTTATTAGTATTATGAAGGTGTTTTCGTAAATAACGCCACAATGTTCCCGCGTATCCTGTATTTCATCCTTACGTAAATAGTATAAGTGAAAGCTCTTCACAAAGTTGCGACCTGCACAGGCTAGCTGCTTCTACCAGACTGACTAATAGACTACGGTCTCGACTTTATGACCCCGCCTGAGTTCTTCTGTCCTTGGGAGAACCGCCCCTCACGCCTAAATCCTTATTCGTAAGACGCTATGGTATCGTTGAATTCCAACAAATATATTGTACATAATAGGCAAATGTTTTATGTTGATGTGTACCATTCATACTTGCTGCAGCGTGCAACAAATTTGTACTCGTGAAATATAGACTGAATGTGGAATGTATTTTATAAATTCGATACTTTCTATGCAACATATTCAAAATATATAATATATTGAAATATATTTTACATATTTGATATTTTCTGTACAATGTTCTATGTATTCAATATATTCTCAACATATTCAATATATCTTGTAGTATATTAAATGATAAATTTTCTCAATTTATTCTTAGTACATTCTCATTATATTCAATATATGGACCGTCTATTTTGCAAGCGGTGCAAGCTCATCTTTTGTTGATAAAAAGAAATACAAATGTACAAATTATGTGACGTCTCATTTCTTTTTTAAATGCACTTGCACAACTTCCAAAAGAAACGATCCATATGTATTAAAGATATTCTCAATATATTCGATATATCTTTTAATATATTAAATGATAAATTTTCTCAATATATTCTTAGTAAATTAACATTATATTCAATATATGGACCGTTTATTTTGAAAGTGGTGCAAGTCCATCTTTTCTTGATAAAAAAAGACACAAATATCAAATACAAATACACAAATCATGTGAAAGCTCATTTTTAAGAAGAAATGGACTTACACCACTTACAAAATTAGCGGTCCATATGTATTCAAGATATTCTCAATATATTCAATATATTTTCTTAATATATTAAACGATAAATTTTCTCAATATATTCTCAATATGACCTCATTATATTCAGTATACTTTCTCGTTACATGCAGTATGCTTTCTCATTATATCTTTTGAATATATTCTATATATTCTGTATACTAAATTCTACATTTGCTCGATATTAAATTACAAATTGGCTACTGAATTAATCGAAACACTTGTAAAATGCATAGTCCACAACGGTCACTAGATTGTTAAGTGGAACGAATGAATTTATGGATCCATCGCGGGAAAAAGTTTCACAAATCTGGCCCATTTTTACGCGTCTCTGCGAGAATCGAACGCGGTTCGATACACCGAGCTCCTCGGGAACGTATCGACACCGAATACGCAACAAACCAGACGCGGGAGAAGCTCTGCACGTGAAACGACGCGAACCCATCGGGTTTATAGAACGATTGAATATTTATAAAGCGTGGCAATGACTCCGGCCGAATGCTAAGCGCGGCCTGAGTGCATCTGGCAAATATACCTAAAGAAGCGTCTTCCACGAAAACACGGCGAAAATCGTCTGGAAAATACCCAGCCCTTTCCACAACATTTTTACCAAAATATCAAATCGCTCCCTCCACCTTCGATCATAACAATTTCATTCTCCGATGTCCCGCATCATTTCTAATACTGCAAACCAATGAAGATATCAGTGATTCATTTATTAAAAATGCCGATTGTAGTCTGAGATAAGTTACAATGAATCCTGCATTGAAAATGAAAAAGTATGCAACGACGAATATCACCCTCGGAATATACGGACGCCGCCATTTTATTATAGGGTTGTAAAAAAATATACTGTTTGGAATATTTTGAACACAGGCTGCTTTACCGAAAACTGTAGAAGAATGCGTGTTTCCTATTCAACGATCGGTACAGAACTAAATGCAAAACAAATTCTGTGCAAATAATTGATTACTTATGAGTACCCCTGATACGTCTCTTACTTTTAAAACTGCATTGAAAAATTCGTGTGCATTTCCGTTGCTCTATGTCGTCTGAATGCATGATTAAATCATTCCTTTTATTCGTTCAATTACTCAATTTCTGGCGTCCAAATTGGATACATAAAACATTATATCTACGAGGACTATATTAAAACATTGATGAATGAATGAATTAAGTTGCGACTGATCTTAAATATGAGGAATTTTATGGACAAATTCCACCGTCTGCGTATTGCAAATTATAGCACGACGTGCGTTCGTAAAATTGCTAATAATAAGTTCTGACCGAAATGGATTTAGTATTCAGTGAAAAACGAGTGAAAAGCAAAAAGTTTGGAAATTATTCTGACGTATAATATTGTTGCACTAGCAACCGCGATTCTACATTTCTTAAATAATCCGCCATAATTGTTCTTTTTCATTCTCCTGCAGACATGGCGTTGATCTTAGTTCTACCTTCGGTAGTATGCGAGCGTGTATTATTTTCTTTTCTATTCGTATCCTTTTGCCAGAACGGTAATGTATTGTTTTACTCTCCCTTTCCTTTTTACTTTAATAAACAGTTAGTTTAACGTTCAACGCTAAAATTCATTTAACAAAACCCAACAAATATTAACAGTCACGGTAAATATTAATTAATCTTGATAAGGGCACAGGGTAAACGACGAATATACGCGAGTCGCGGCAACGTCGGGCGGAGATGCTTAATTATCAATAATTCATTGATCGTTAGAGTTCGGCTTTTATCGCGGCTGTATTCATGATCTTCCGTTGGTCCCGAGTTGCATCGTATCTGCCGCGTTGCATCTGCATACGCGTAAGCGTCCGCGTCGTCGCATTAATTGCACGGACGTCGTGGCCCGCCCTTAATTGTCCCCATAAATGTAACGAGCTGCTGGTTGTCCTCGTGTCGGATCGACGAACGTTTGACATAATGGGCCTTTCAACGTTTTATCGAGAACGGCGCGACTTAGGATTCCATCGTCGGACGGGAACCGGGGCACCGTTTCGAGTTATTGTTTCGCGGGGAATCCGGTAATGACGGGCATTAGGGCTTATCGATGAGTTATCTTCGCCTCGCTATATTGCCCCGAAGATTGATGGCGGCCGGGAAACCGGCAGGGAATGCGAGAATTCTGTTTAATGGCTCCGGCGTGAAACGAACGGCCTTGGTCGGAGAAAAACTCGAGAATCGAATACCAGTCGACCCACAAAAGACTGTACTTTCGATTTCCGAATTTTACCGACTCTGAACTGTAGCAATTGGTGTATACTAGTTTAGGGTACAGTTCAACGGTATATACAGTGAGTGTGAAAAGTTTTTCGTGCTACACCTCTTGTAGGCTTAAAAAACCATGTATTTCTCTGTGTAATTGCACACATGTTTATAAAGCGAAACATAATTGTAATTGTTATATATTTTAATTATATATTGTCATGTAAATATACTTGAAAAAGTTTAACGTTAACGAGAAAAATTGAAAAGTATGAGAAGTGTCTCTAAATTGGCGCGCAAAAAGTATTCGTGCAGGTACTAGAATGCACTTGAAAGGCGTCCGATTGTTTATATTATGGTTTAGCGGGACCCGACAAATAATCAGACAGAGTCTTTGATGCACAGTCTAGTGGCAACCTTCGGCAAAACTAGTGAATTTTTGTAACATTCGGTGAAATGCGTCGTAAAGGTAAGGAAACAAGCGAGACTGAAAGAAAAATTATTATACAACTGCATAATCAGTGCAAATCATTGCGAGAAATAGCAAAAACAATTAATAGTCCACATAGCACTATACAAGGAATTATAAATCGGTATGGTGAACGAAAAACCAATAAAAATAAAGCGAAATCTGGTCGACCTCGAAAACTTAGTTAACACGATGAACGTTTTATAGTGCGTGAAATTAAAAGAAATCCTAAAATTAGTGCTCCTAAGATTGCTGCTGAGCTTGCAAACAACGCTGGAGTAAGTGTATGTGCCAGCACTATTCGTAATTGTTTACGAAATAATGAATATCACGGCGGAGTTGTTCGCAAGAAGTATTTTGTAAATGCCGCAAATAGAAAGAAGAGACTCGATTTCGCGAAAGATAATATTAATAAGCCTATCGAGTTTTGGCGAAGAGTCATATTTACTGACCAAAGTAAATTTAATGTTTTTTGCTCTGATGGCAAGTGTACGGCCCGGAGGAAGAAAAATACAGAGCTAGAAAAAGAAAATCTACGTCCCATAGTAAAACACGGCGGAGGTTCGGTCATGGTTTGGGGTTGCATGAGTGCTGCTGGAGTGGGGTCATTACACTTCATCGAGGGAATCATGGACCACGAAATATACCTAAACATATTAAAAACCCATATTGTAAGTAGTGCAGAAAAAATGGGACTAAAATACAACTTTATCTTGACTCAAGACAATGTCCCCAAACATACAGCACGCAACACAAGAGAGTGGTTGCTGTATAAGACACCACAATATTTGAAAACACCTCCGCAATCACCGGATATTAATCCGATCGAAAATTTATGGGATCTGCTTGATAAAAAAATCCGAACCCTGCATGTTTCAAGTAAAGAACAATCAAAACTTGCTTTTCAAGAGGAATGGTGCAATATTACACACGAAATCACATCGAATTTAGTGAAAGACAAAATGCAATTTTTTGGATAGAAAACTATTCATCAAAAATCCGACTTTAAGTCGTCATTGACACTAAAAGACTATATCAAATTGTCTAAATGTCTTCTATTTCGAGACTGATAGACATTTAAAAAATATTATATACGTATTAAATATTCATATGCGATAGTCGATTTTTTAAGGAAATGTCACACGATTTTCCAATCTGAACCATTGTGCGCCGAGGAGTGTAAACATAACACGGCTCGAGTATGTCTCCTGGACGATAAACGACGCTGGGAAGACCCGTGTTGTTGACATGTATATAAATAACAGTAAAAGTTTAACGCTAGATTTACGGGACCCGTCGAAATGACGGATTCTAATATTTTTAAATTGCGAATATTGAGATTGTAAAAATGCATTCATCGGCAGTTATTTAACAAATTGATTTCTTTGGGTACTTATTAAAAAAAAAACTTTATTATTAAAAACAAACTTTGATCGATAAACCTAGTGTTAAGAACGTGCAATGTCCCATCAGAATAGTCTCGACAAACTGCTAATATTGGCTCTCCTCTAAAACCGCTAATAAACATCGTTACAGTAAGACTCCGAACTGGAAAAGTAATTAACTCGATCCAGGCCGTTCAAGTTCGCCCAAGAGGAGCGTAAACTTTCTCAAACCTCCGCTTTGCTGTTCAACTGGTTCCAAACAGGGATCAATCGTCTAATCGCGAATTCCAGTCGCATAGACTTGATCCACGGTACACGTACACGAGGAGGAAGCTGTTAAAGATTCCGGTTGTCCAAAGAGATTAAACTAGTACCGATACATACAGTGACGAGCAAAAGTGTGAACACGCTTCGCTAGTTTTACGCGAAACGTGATAATACAACCTATCTTTCAATTGAATGATAAAGCTTAGGTGCTAATAATTATATAGTGAATATGATAAACAGAACATAACAGTTTATGTTAGATAATACTAGCAACATATGCAGGGTGTTTAGTCTAAAACAGGACACCTAAATATCTCCGCTACCTCTGAAAATACAAATAATGTTTCTAATAACCTCTTTTCAAGGTCACTCGTGTTTTTTTTTACATATATACACACACTTTTTTGTTGTTGTATGTTATAGCAGACATTATTGTGCATTCATCCATGTTTACTAGCACGACCTTGAAATGACCGTGAACTCTAATATTTGCTAATTAATGCAGAACTTACTTTCAGCGACAATTTCAGATTTCAACGGTAACAGAAATTCGACTATGAATTTGAACTTGTAAGTAATCACATTTATTACTGCAATAAATGTTCGAAATGATGTCCTTCAAAAAATCGTTTTTATAAAACATGATTCTTCTTTTGAAACCAATTTAGAATACGTTAGAAACATATTTTGTATTTTCGGAGGTAGAGGAGATATTTAGGTGTCCTGTGTGTGTGTGTGTGTGTGTGTGTGTTTTAGACGCAATACGCTGTATAATATTTTATGTAAATAAGGATTTGAAGCAATGTTTACAGTTTTGCACGTATCATCAGGTTACGATAGTACACAAATGCTAGGGAAATGAAATTGTCGACAAACACTGATAGCCAACTGTAGTAAGACACGTTTAGCATGGTGTTTACACAGTTTTTCTCCTATTTGAAAGTTACTTGACACGCCTAAGTTAAGATAAAACCACTTAGTACAAATTAAAGAAACAGCATTATTTGAAATTAAAGAAATGATTAAAAATTGAACAGACAGTATGCCACGCAGGCTAGATTTACAAAAAAGTAGAGGAAAATAGACAAAATATTAATTCAAAGTTTTATTTCGACGGGCACAATTAAAGTGCAAAACTGTAAGAATTGTCTTCAATCCCTATTTTCGATAAATATTCCGTATATTGTGAATATTAACGAAAATAGACAAAATATTAATTCGTGGCTTTATTTCGACGAGAACAATTAAAGTGCGAAACTGTAAAAATTGTCTTGAATCCCTATTTTCGATAAATATTCCGTATATCGTGAATATCAACGAAAATAGACAAAATATTAATTCAAAACTTTATTTCGACGAGAACAATTAAAGTGCGAAACTGTAAAAATTGTCTTGAATCCCTATTTTCAATAAATATTCCGTATATTGTGAATATCAACACAAATGCACAAAATATTAATTCAAAGCTTTTTTTCGACGACCACAATTAAAGTGCAAAACTGTAAAAATTGTCTTCAATTCCTATTTTCGATAAATATTCCGTATATCGTGAATATTAACGAAAATAGACAAAATATTAATTCGAAGCTTTATTTCGACGAGCACAATTAAAGTGCAAAACTGTAAAAATTGTCTTCAGTCCCTATTTTCGATAAATATACCGTATATTGTGAATATCAACCAAAATAGACAAAATATTAATTCAAAGCTTTATTTCGACGAGCACAATTAAAGTTGAAAACTGTAAAAATTGTCTTCAATCCCTATTTTCGACAAATATTCCGTATATTGTGAATATCAACCAAAATAGACAAAATATTAATTCAAAGCTTTACTTCGACGAGCACAATTAAAGTGCAAAACTGTAAAAATTGTCTTCAATCCCTATTTTCGATAAATATTCCGTATATTGTGAATATCAACGAAAATAGACAAAATATTAATTCAAAGCTTTATTTCGACGAGCACAATTAAAGTGCAAAACTGTAAAAATTGTCTTCAATCCCTATTTTCGATAAATATTCCGTATATTGTGAATATCAACACAAATGCACAAAATATTAATTCAAAGCTTTATTTCGACGACCACAATTAAAGTGCAAAACTGTAAGAATTGTCTTCAATCCCTATTTTCGATAAATATTCCGTATATTGTGAATATCAACCAAAATAGACAAAATATTAATTCAAAGCTTTATTTCGACGAGCACAATTAAAGTTGAAAACTGTAAAAATTGTCTTCAATCCCTATTTTCGATAAATATTCCGTATATCGTGAATATTAACGAAAATAGACAAAATATTAATTCAAAGCTTTATTTCGACGAGCACAATTAAAGTGCAAAACTGTAAAAATTGTCTTGAATCCCTATTTTCGATAAATATTCCGTATATTGTGAATATCAACCAAAATAAACTGCTGTGTTCTGTGTATCCTATTCACTTTGTAATTACTAGTACCTGATCTTCACCGTTCAATCGAAAAATTATCACGTTTCGTGTAAAACTAGCGAAGCGTGTTTACACTTTTCGAAGACGGCGTGTTTCCTGAAAGTTTCCGAATTGCCGGGCGGAAAAGCGCGTCAACTATTCCGCGGACTATGTTGTTTCTTGCCGGGGATTAATATCGCCAGGAGTTATTTACGCCGGCCGTGGATCCCGCGTGCTTCGGATCCCATAAATTTCTCTCTCTCTCACTGGAGAGAGGCAAAAAGGAACAAAAATTTGTGTCGGAATCGCGTCTCCTGTGCTGCGACAAAGGGATTTTTTTCGAGGCTTTTCATCGCGCGGCGGAATGTCGCGGAATTGTTTCAACCTCGGACAAACACGCGCGAACAGTGTCGTTTGGAAAAATAAATATCGGATAGCGCACGGGGAAGACTCTCCTCGTTCAGAAGTAATGGATTTCCGATAATTACGCGGGCAACTAAAACCATCAAAGAACGATGCATGCGCCCCCGTGACCAAGGGGTTAAAAGCCAAGGCCTGGATACCTATTTTTCCCCCTTTTTTATTCATGATCGCCGGGCGACGTCATTCATCGCACCGTCACGGCCCGTTCAAGCATCACTGGAACATTTATTAGAAAAGATCCGAAGAATTTCAAATTTTGAAATCAGCTTGAAAAAATCTATAGAAAATGATGTATAGCATGTTAAAAAACAATTTTTTCCGCGCGTGGTATTGGAAAACCCCTAATCTCCTTGAAATTGTGCAAGTTTAACGAATTTTCTCAAGGTTGAAAAACGTTCGTACCACAATCTCCCTATTTTTCCCATATTCTCCAAAATTTCAGCTTTAATTAAAAAAAAATTTCATCGCTCTACCTCATTTCTATCGAAAGCTTTTTCACAGCTGAGGATCTTGAAACTTTTACTTTTGAATATTCTTAAAGGGCCCTCATTTTTTCGAATTTAATGCGTAAAATTTTTATTTGTTATTGATAATACGGCTTAGCAAATTATATTTTAAAAATTACAGCTGTACGCGTTCTCGTTAAAATAGTTTATCGATTTCTTTCGGGATTATTAGGAAGGAATATTGAAGTAATATTTTCCGTATTCTTTTTAGTAATAATGGTAAAACGTTAATTGACAGAAGAATGTTCTTTTGCTGGTAAAATTCCCTCGAAGGTTCCAATAACTTATGAACGAAGACTTTATTAAAAGTTCGCTTGGACCTGCATTATGAAATATGCTCTTCTTGAGACGCTTTCGAGTTCGATAAAAATTTCTAAATAAAAAGTTGCCCGAAAGAAACACAGGATTTCATTCATTATGAAACGGAAAACCCATTTGTTTTCTCATCGAGGAACGCTCCGTGTTTCACGATGTCCCGCGCTATCTCACGATCATCTGTACAAACAGCTGTAGCGATTCCTGACAAACGAGGAACACTTGTAACCCCGGCTCGAGTAAATAATCATGGCAACCCTCGTCTGTCTCACCCCACGCGCGAAAAACAATTTTCTCCTCTCGCCCGGGAGGCGTTATTTTTGTTTTAATTATCCGTGGAGCCCAACCAAACATCCACTCGCGCGGTTATTTAACTCTTTGGAGCGTAAACAATTTTTCCAGCCCTCCTACAAAAAAGATTTACCCTTACTTTCGACATGCACACCTTAAAAAATTTTTTTCCCCTTTTTTTCTCAGTTCTAAATAATACTTCCAGGTTCCTTCGAGAATTTTATACAATGAATTTTATACAATGAAAATTGTA
>CM052130.1:25139587-25154621 GCA_028454255.1 Halictus ligatus
CCCAAAGCTCATTTTACAAAGCAAAGCCTCTGCTTTCACCTCCCATTTCTCTTGAGAATTCTTATTCTTCGTTAAAGACTATCAGTATGTACCGAAGGTCAAAATTAATGGACCACTGTCTCGGATGAAAAATTGCCATTGAGAGTTATAATACTGTTATGATAATAATACTGACTACAACGTTGCATCGCTGCAGATGGCCGACATTTCGAACATTCTTCATGAAAGCACTCAAATATCTCAGCAACGGTAAGTTTCGGGACAAACACACTTTAGTACTTTTATACTCAGAATAATAAATAATTGGATATTCATTTTAAATAAACAAAGATGATATAACACATTGTTTCTTAAAGCCTACTTTAAATAGCATGTATATCTGAACTCAGTTTAAAATTCTAATCCTGCTTTCAATTAAATCAAGCGCTGGCACGAATGAACTTTTGTCAAGTAATAATTCAATTTCCTCTCGAAGCGCATTCGATCCCGCAGTATTCTCCAGTATATTTTCTAGGATTCTTCGAATACGATTGTCACCGGGTAAAATCGCTCGGTAAAAGTTCCGTAGCCGAGAGAGGAAAGCTTAACGAGGACACACGTCCTTTCCCAGCGAGGACCGGGCGACTTTTCCAGAAAGCGAGCTTCATAAAGGGGAACTTCAATTCCGTCGGAAAATTGCATTCGACGGTGGAAGCAGGAAACACGACTGGCACGGGGAAACCGGAAACCGGGCGTTTCTCGAAAGATACCTCCTCTCCACGGGAGTTTCGGGGTTTTTCCGGCTCGTAAATCAACCCGCGTCGAACTTTCCGCCGGCGAAAATTGTATTCTCGATGGGGAGACGGTGGATGTTCGTTTTGGGCCGTCCCTGGGGGTGGAATGACAGTAACGAGCCTCAGAAGTAACACCCTGCAGCCACATACACCAGTTTTCTTTGGGCTCTCCCAATGGATCGATTGCCAACCACTCGTGCAAGATATTGCCTCGAGACAATTAAACCTTTGCTCTGTAATAGTCATTATCTATAATAGTTATTACATTCAAGATTTCAAACAAAATTCACTAACACTCACTAACGAAAACGTAGAAATCAGTGTAAATAGTAATGCAATTTTGGTTTAACTTTACCTCAGTAAGCCAGAAAATTCTTAACCCTTCAAAGTCACCGAAAATCGCACGTCTTTACACACGCATAAATTTTCAATTACTGATCTCCTAGAATTGATACTTGGATTTTCGGCATTTTCTCGCCGAAATCTACAGGATTACATTTAAGAAAGTTACAAACTTCTGGTTTCCTCGGGTGAAGTTTAACCTAAATTTTCCTTCCAGGGGATTACGGACTAAGAAATTCTTGTCTTGATTCTTCTTGATTTTTTTGCCAAATAAAACATAAGTTGATTGGGAAGAACAGAAGTTATACGTCAATGTATTTCTTCTTTCAATGATCTAAATAAACCGGAAACAATTGAACAGTGTAAAGTTATTAACAAAGTAAAGTTACATATTAGAATACAATCGGATGATTGAATTCTGAAATAAAGGCGAAAAAGTACTTCGGTCCACGGAGGGTTAACAAATGACCTGATGACAAATTTAAACGAGAACAATATTGGAAACGTCCTTTTGTTTTTTAAATCGATTGATATATACAAAATGTTATAAATTTGTTTTTTGCTGCACCCCACCACAATGTAAATATTAACTGTAACCTTCTCTTTTATATTCAATTGTAATCGATGTGGTCGCTAATGAACTATCTGCTAATGCGACCGCTTTAAAATAAACGATATATAATAATAGTAATAAAATGTTACAACAATGAAAATTGTGGGCGAAACGAACGTCGACGTGTTGGCCAGTTAATTACGGCACGTGTTGATCTTTCAGTCTACCGGTAAAAAATAATAACAATTTCCGAGCACATTTCCATTTAAACTATTTCGATTTAACCCTTATCACTGGAATGGCGACTGTAAGGCGCCACTAAAAATTGCTGTATCATTATTCAAGATATATTCAACTTTATTAACACTAGATTTACGGGACCCGTCAAAATGACGGATTCTAATATTTTTAATTTACGAATATTGAGATAGTAAAGATGCGTCCATCAGGAATTATTTAACAAATTGTTTCCTTCGAGTATATATTATTAAAAGAAGTGGCTACAAATTTTGATAGATACATTCACGTTATTTTCACATTATGAAAAATGAAAATAGTCACTTTCAGTGCACCGTAAACCTATTGTTAAATTTGTTTTTACTTAACAAATTATTAAACACTTCATTACTGTACGAGTGAATGGCGCCATTCTTTAATGCACAACCCGAAAAATAATCCGTAGCAGGGAAATACAAATCGGAAGTGTTGTTTCGTTTTTCAGTGAAAATCGCTTCGAGTGCGAGGGGTTAAAAATGGCGGACGCGAGAAATGCGAGAAGTCCGTCGCGTTTTCGATCGAAAATTTTGCGCGATTTCCATCGGGACCGAGGACAATAGGTGAAAAAGAGAAACATCGGGCACAGCCGTTCGTTCGGTGTCTCTTCCGGCCTATTGTCCCCGTCATCCGGTGTCTAGCATTCTCTCTCTCTTTTTTTTTTTTTCGAGCAAGTCAGGTGAATCCTTTATTCTTATTTCCGTCACGATCGGATCTACAGCTCGGACTTCCGCGTTCGATCGCTCGATAAACGCGTTTCTATTTACGGATCGAAAGTATTCTTCCCTTCCCCTCCCGCCCGCGGGACATGGGAGGGGCAATTAGGGCCGCTAATCGAGGCAATTACCGGCTAATCGTTTTACTTTCTTTCCCCGTGCACGGATCCCCGAGCATTGTTGAACAGAAAGACTATTTTCTCCGGTGACGCAACTTCGCTTTTGTTCTCGCGTTCCTGACGAATCGTTCTGTGTTTTGTCTCTTGCTCTCTCTCTCTCTCTCTCTCTCTCTCTCTCTCTCTCTCTCTCTCACACTCTCTCTCTTTCCTTCTCGCGATAGCGTATATTCGCCTATTTAATTCCAGACGGCTCGGCGCTAATTTCGCGTAATTTCGCGGGCTGAGGTTCCTCCGACGGCAACGAGGATCGTTGCGAAAGCGAAGAAACGCGAGGACATTGTGTTCGGATCGTTGCCACACGCGCCGACTATATTAAATGACTCTCTGCCGCGCGTCATTAAAACCGCCCGTAAATTAAATGTCACGGGGACCTGCCTTCGATTGTCGCAATTCGATGATTAGCAGAACTTTCGAATTGCTGCGAACGTCCGGACAGCTGAAAACGCGTAAATTTCGCTGTAATAAACACTCCTCGGTTCGCCTAATTTCGATGATTTTTACGTTGAGAAAATCATGCGCGCAACTTCGGACAACAATAAATACGCGCGCACAATCCTAACACAAGACATTCAATAGTTTCCCTGAAAAAGAAATTTTGTTAAATTCGAAGGTATATATCCCTTACAAGCATTATCTCTAAAACAATTTTACGTTAAAATATTATCAACGGAGATAACATATTATCGTTAAGATAACTTCACAAGATCAACTATACTCGCTTGAGTGCAGGATAACAAGATTGTATTTGTTATATTTAAGATTATGTCTAAGATTAACTACAATGAGTGTAAAAAGTATTCGTACACCTCTTACAGTTCTAGAAAACCATATATTTCTTTATGTAGTTGTACATTCTTTTATAAAACAAAAACACAATTACGATTAGTATATGTTTCAACTAGAAAATGTGACATGAATAAACTAACGAAAAGTTGACGTTAACGAGATATATTAAAAACAGTCTGAAGTCTCTCGAAATTAGCACACAAAAAGTATTCGTACACGTAACAAATTTAGCAATAAACGTGTTATAATTTGCGAAAATAAATTAAATTAATATTTCGTTGGATACCCTTTCGACTGTATAATTGCGTCCAGTCTTTGTGGCATTGAATCCACTAAATTCGATGTGATTTCGTGTGTAATATTGCACTATTCCTCTTGAAGAGCAAGTTTTGATTGTTCTTTACTTGAAATATGCAGGGTTCGGTTTTTTTTATCAAGCAGATCCCATAAATTTTCGATCGGATTAATATCCGGTGATTGCGGAGGTGTTTTCAAATATTGTGGTGCGTTATACAGCAACCACTCTCTTGTGTTGCGTGCTGTATGTTTGGGGACATTGTCTTGAGTGAAGATAAAGTTGTATTTTAGACCCATTGTTTCTGCACTACTTACAATATGGGTTTTTAATATGTTTAGGTATATTTTGTGGTCCATGATTCCCTCGATGAAGTGTAATGACCCCACTCCAGCAGCACTCATACAACCCCAAACCATGACCAAACCTCCGCCGTGTTTTACTGTGGGACGTAGATTTTCTTTTTTTAGCTCTGTATTTTTCTTCCTCCGGACCGTACACTTGCCATCAGAGCCAAAAACATTAAATTTACTTTGGTCAGTAAATACGACTCTTCGCCAAAACTCGATAGGCTTATTAATATTATCTTTCGTGAAATCAAGTCTCTTCTTTCTATTTGCGGCATTTACGAAATACTTCTTGCGAGCAACTCGGCCGTGATATTCATTATTTCGTAAACAATTACGAATAGTGCTGGCACATACACTTACTCCAGCGTTGTTTGCAAGCTCAGCAGCAATCTTAGGGGCACTAATTTTAGGATTTCTTTTAATTTCACGCACTATAAAACGTTCATCGTGTTAACTAAGTTTTCGAGGTCGACCAGATTTCGCTTTATTTTTATTGGTTTTTCGTTCACCATATCGATTTATAATTCCTTGTATAGTGCTATGTGGACTATTAATTGTTTTTGCTATTTCTCGCAATGATTTGCACTGATTATGCAGTTGTATAATAATTTTTCTTTCAGTCTCGCTTGTTTCCTTACCTTTACGACCCATTTCACCGAATGTTACAAAAATTCACTAGTTTTGCAGAAGGTTGCCACTAGACTGTGCATCAAAGACTCTGTCTGATTATTTGTCGGGTCCCGCTAAACCATAATATAAACAATCGGACGCCTTTCAAGTGCTTTCTAGTACCTGTACAAATACTTTTTGCGCTCCAATTTAGAGACACTTCTCATACTTTTCAATTTTTCTCGTTTACGTTAAACTTTTTCAAGTACATTTATATGACAATATGTAGTTAAAATATATAACAATTACAATTATGTTTCGTTTTATAAACATGTGTGCAACTACATATAGAGAAATAGATGGTTTTTTAAGCCTACAAGAGGTGTACGAATACTTTTTACACTCACTGTATCTCTTAATGTAAGACACACTCATAGCGAAGCCAGATATTGAAGCTTGCCTTAGTATTCATTCCTTTTTCAAAAATACATATTTAGTATTAACGGACATTGTTATCGTATTCGCTTGAATTATTATTGTATTCTTTGTGTTCTATCTCTGTATTCTATATTATTGCACCAATTATATTATTCCTATAAAGCAAAATAAACCCAGAAGGGTTTCAAATGCTTAAAAATAAAAAAAAAAGAATTAATAATATTTCTGTAAGTACTGTGTGATGTACTTATCATAATAAATTCTTTCAAGGTAAGTGTTCAAATGCATTCCTGAGTACATACATTTAATTAACACCAATCTTTCAAAGCTCCGCAGCCTCACAGGTCGACGATCAATAAAATTGTTAGCAGACTCTCCACGCTCCGCTCAATTCGGCTTATTATAAATCAATCTATTAAACCATAAGTTCGCCTAGTCATGCTCGCATCTGGACGATGATCGACGACGGCGCGTAAGTGGTTCACGGTGCTTATTACTCTCTTTTTCCCCGGCGCGGTCTGTCCCTTTTTTTCCTCGCGGTTCTTGCAACATAGAGGCGCGCGCGATCGCGGCGGCAAACAACCATAATCATAAATCGTCTTGAAAACAGACCGAAGAGACCACGAGAGACCCTGTAACGTGTAAACGGACAAAACGAGTATATCAGCCGCGCGTTCTGCGGTTTATTGGCTCAGCTTTCCGGTGACTCGTGTTCTCCTCGAGGCGTCGCCTACTCGAGAAGCCTTAAAATTCGCCTAAGGCTACCGGCACGTTCGGATTAGACGTTTCGTCGGGACGGTCCACGCGGGGCGTTTCTTTAACGCGAACGTCGCCGCACCGGATTCCGGGTGTCGTTTATGCGAATCGGTACTGTCGAATCGAAGCGGAAGCTTTTACGGTGCTCTAAAACCAGTCTTTTGAAAAATTTGAAGCTGCGAGATTGCGGCAGAAGTTGCTACATTGCTGTAAATTTAATATGTAGTAAAACTGGAAGCTCCAAATAATTTTGGAAGGCCTGATGCGGTTCCAGATCTGTTGGAAGCTTCGAATAATTGTAGAAATTTGCAGAAAAATGCGCTACAGAGCTCTAAAACTAGTTTCTTGGAAGTTGCTAGATTGCTGTAAATTTAATATGCAATAAAATTGAGAGCTCCAAATAATTGAGGAAGCCCTGGTGCGATCCCAGAGGTGTTGCAATAAAAATTGTTCTAGTGCTCTAGTCTATTAAAAAAGTTGAAAGCTTCAAATAATTTTATAAACTTGCAGAAAAATGTGCTACAGTGCTCTAAAACTAGTTTCTTAGAAAATTGGAAGTTGCTAGATTGCTGTAAATTTAATATGCAATATAATTGAGAGCTCCAAATAATTTTAGAAGCCCTGATGCGATCCCAGAGGTGTTGCAATAAAAATTGTTCTAGTGCTCTAGTCTATTCAAAAAGTTGGAAGCTTCGAATAATTTTAGAAACTTGCAGAAAAATGCGCTACAGTGCTCTAAAATCAGTTTCTTAGAAAATTGGAAGTGGCTAGATTGCTGTAAATTTAATATGCAATAAAATTGAGAGCTCCAAATAATTTTAAAAGCCCTGATGCGGTTCCAGATCTGTTGGAAGCTTCAAATAATTTTAGAAACTTGCAGAAAAATGCGCCACAGAGCTCTAAAACTAGTTTCTTAAAAAAATTGGAATTTGCTAGATTGCTGTAAATTTAATATGCAATAAAATTGAGAGCTCCAAATAATTGAGGAAGCCCCGATGCGGTTCCAGAGTTGTTGCAATAAAAATTGTTCTAGTACTCTAGTCTATTCAAAAAATTGGAAGCTTCGAATAATTTTAGAAACTTGCAGAAAAATGCGCTACGGTGCTCTAAAACCAGTCTCTTAAAAAATAGGAAGTTGCTAGATTGCTGTAAATTTAATATGCATTAAAATTGAGAGCTCCAAATAATTTTAGAAGCCCTGATGCGATTTCAGAGCTGTTGCAATAAAAATTGTTCTAGTACTCTAGTCTATTCAAAAAATTGGAAGCTTCGAATAATTTTAGAAACTTGCAGAAAAATGCGCTACGGTGCTCTAAAACCAGTCTCTTAAAAAATAGGAAGTTGCTAGATTGCTGTAAATTAAATATGCAATAAAATTGAGAGCTCCAAATAATTTTATATGACCCTGATGCGGTTCCAGAGTTGTTGCAATAAAAATTGTTCTAGTGCTCTAGTCTATTCAAAAAGTCGGAAGCTTCAAAGAATTTTAGAAACTTGCAGAAAAATGCGCAACAGTGCTCTAAATAAAATGGCGCATTTATCATCTAGTGTCATAATACAAAATACAAAACTGTATCATTCTCCTCTGCAAACGAGAACAAAAATCGCACGTTTTCTTTAAAAATCGAATTTGAAAGTGGACCCGCGAAAGATTCGCCTCGGAGGAAACTTAGAATCGTCCGGGAGAGAAGGGTGGAAAAGGGGTGAGAGCACTATGTCCCTTCAGGGACGGGCGAAAGAGGGGGATAAAAAAATGAAAGGACTCGGAGAACGCGTGTTCGAAAATGTTCCTGCTGGCAGGTGCGGCCGACTGGTCCACAAAAAGAGAAGACAAAACTGGGCCGGGATGCGAGCCAATGCAGATGCACATGCACCAGATGCAGTTTACCGATATCGCTGCCAATACTTTTATTCCCTCGTTTCTCGCTCCGGTCCCATCTCGAGACTCGTTCTTCGTCTCGGTGTTCCAATTTAATAACGCCGCGGCCGTTTTCGCGCGACAGCCCGCTGACTCAATATTTAACAACTGATAAACAGCCGGCGAAATTAACCAGCCACCCCCCCCCCCCCCCCCCCCCCCCACGATCCGAGCCGAAAAATCCAGCTCGCCTGGATCTCTCTCGATCCGCAGATTTTCCTGTATTATTTCCTTCGAATGAGGACTCGCCACAAGTTATAATTAAGTTTCGGTGAATTTTGCAGAATTCTTCAAATTATGCAAACGAGAATTAGTTAAATAAATTCTCTTATCCCTTTGGTAAAAACGAACCTTAAGAACTCTTCAGAATTTTGGAAAAAATTGAACTCAATTGTTGGTTTAATTTAACGAAAGGACACATGGTTGGAGGTAGCGTCATTTCGAAATTTTTGTGAGATGAATCTGTGTGTCGACATCGTACAGAGAACACCGTAAACGCATAAAATTCTCATTAATGAGAACTGTAAATCGGTGCACTGTACTTTCGTAAGAACACGTGTGCAAATCAATTAGTTTAGAGATATCGAAATCGAATAGAATCGGATTGCTATATCCCAAATCGCACGAAAACTTTTTAATCCCTCAAGTTTGGAGCACGTGTGCTGCTTCGTAAAATCTGCTCAACACGCAAAGTCCCGATTTCGCGCATTACTATACGAAAGCTATGGCAACGTGAATCTCGACGAGCTTCGTTAAAAGTTTTATAACACGAGCGGCGAATAAGAAAAAATCTCACCTTAAACAATCCGTTTTGTTTCTTTTTTAATTAAGTTTGGACGGGGTCGATGACCAAGCCGCTTTGCGGTCGATGTTAATATTAGGAGGACCCATAAGTAATCATTTATTTTGAAACAAACTTTGCAGTAAATTCAAGTTTTTAATTCTTAATTTATAATCTCCATCATTATCAAGGACAGTTTTCCATCTTCCCTGCAAATTTTCAATCCCCCTGGAGACCATAATCACCAGCAGCAAACCTTCTGAACCAACGTTGACACTTGTTGACCTTCAATACGTCTCCATAAACATCGCAAATTTTCTTTGTTGTTACCGTCGCATTAAATCCCGCAGGAAAATGAAAAAGTATGCAATGACGGATATGATCCCCGGAAGGTACGGACGCCGCCATTTTATTACAGGGTTGTAAAAAGAAATTATACTTTTTAGAATATTTTGGAGGCAGGTTGCAGAACTAAAGTGAAAACAAATTCTTTGCAAATAGTTGATTACTTATGGGTACGCCTAATGTAAACATTACGTAAAATTTTCGAGACAAGTTCACAGCCTTAGAATAATGCTTCACTTGGCACTCAAAGTGCAGTAAAATTTCACCAAAAAATCGTGCATGCAATTTTCTGAATTCGTCGGAGATTTTTACGTTAATCTGTGTCAAAAAATTTGTTGCACTCGGTGGTAACGTTACTCAGTTTGCCAGTTGAAGACCTCAAATTTAAAAGAGACGAGCTTTGCTCGGGGGGGCGAGAAGTTAAAAATCGAATTTACACGGAACTCAATGGAGAAAAGGGTTCAATTTCGTGTAAAAGTTCGCTCTACAGTGCACGAAAGTTCCCGGCGTGCCCTCTGATTCGTGGAATGCCTCTTAATCTCGAGAAGGACGAATTTCCGCTTGAAAAATCAGTGCGTCGAAAGTTTCCCGGCGAGGAAAAACTTTTCGCGACGGATAATGCGAGAAGCGAGAGCTGGGTATGTCATAGTAAATCGAAGGGTGAAATCCGGACGTCCGCATAGGCGAGTCGAACGAATCGCAACGATGAATCGTGGACGTTCTTTTATCGTTTACACGCGCGCGGCGTGTTCCGATCGGCTCGAAACATTGCCGAACGTTCTGCGACGTCGATCAGCGAACGGTACTTCGCGTAACTCCGATCGAATTTATTCACCATAAACTTCACCATAAATAGAATCTCGGCATTTCCATTTACCGTTGCCGTTACACGGTCGCAGCGAGATTTAAGGAATCCACGAACCTGTTATCGATCCCGGCTATCACTGCTGAATAACGCTCTCTTTTTCTCTTTCACTCTTTCGCCTGGTTACCGGTGCAATTAGCGTTACGCCATTAAGGAATCGCTTTGACCAACTTCTCGAATTTTTGGATCGTTACTCCAGCCAGAAAATCCTCCAACAACGATCTACTAACCCTGACACAGTACAACCATTTTCGAACATTTTCAATCATTGATACGTGTAAGGGTACGTAGACTATTCTATTTAATTATTTACAGAGTCAACGAAATTCATTCGGTACAAACAAAAATAATAACTATGCTACATTATTGTACAATAATTTTTAATGGCCCATCACAGTTGGAATAAACAGTGTTAATCTGTACAAATATTTATAAAACACTTGCTGATATCAGAAAATGTTACACAAATGATAGCACAGTCAGCTGTTTCATTAAATTGAATTACTTGTAAATGCTCTGATCGATTCCCCCAACGCAAATAAAGTGTCGTAACGTAACGAATTACACGATTTGTCACAATTGCGTCGAACTGTGACGTGTAAATTTTCATTGGTTCTTTAGAATTGCCGTTCGAGTTAACAACGGATCAATCCCTTCGAATATTTGTAAAACTGTCGGCGATCCGCGAAAAATGTTACAAACAAAAATTGAACGGTTTCAAGCTGCTGCTTTTTTTCTTTTTAAATTGAGTCACGCATCGTTGCGAATGGCCTGGTCGATTCAATTTGCAATATTTCACAAAACAGCGAGCCACGGAGGATTAAAAAAATGACCAATACGAGAGCCGCGCGTCACTGTGACTGCACAGCACTCGGAAACGCTCGAATCGAGAGTTATTCGACGATTGCGCAACATTGGCCTCGAAAACGGGGTACGCGAGCGTGATTTTCTATAAATATTCAGCGGCTGTAATTCATGCGACCCCGAATGCACGCGGTGGCCAAGAAGACCGCACGGCAGGTAGAGGCTGCACGCGCGTGCACGTGCAAAAGTAGGCAAATCAAATTTAAACCGGGAGAACCGTGGGGAAGGATGCGGCCAGAGAAATCTGGCGTTCTGGGTCATCGTTCGGGCTCTCTGGTATTCATCGCGGATCCCCTTGATTCCTCTAAACAACCTGAAAATCTCGCTCGCGAAACCTCCGGAAGATCCACAGCCAACGTCCCGTTCATTTTTATTATGCAAACTCTACTCTCCGCAAGCTGCAATCGGGCACAAGTTAAGGAGACACTCGTTCAAGAGAAAGATCATTTCTCCGAATTCATTACGAGAAACCAAGACGACCTTGAGCTAAAAACTGTTTGCTATCCATTCGTACACGATTCGTCATGATAAACAAATTTCGTTGCTACCTTAACAGCAGCATGTGGCGAAAATTTGAATACAAGATCGAATTCTGCACCGACGAATGGTTCGAATAATAATTGCTCGAACGTAACGCGATTATTATTACTTGACAAAAATCACACGTGTACTGCGGGAAACAACAAATGTGTGTGCAACATTCTGTGATGCAGGAGATTCAATAATTTTGCTCGAAATAGTTTCTAAGAACGCTCCTTTAACACTAGGTTTACGGGCGCACTAAAAGTTACTACTTTACAGTACTTTATAAAAATAACATGAACGTATCGATCAATGTTTGTAGCCATTGTTTAAATAATACGTACCCGAAGAAGTTAATTCGTTATGGATGTATTTTTACAATCACAATATTCGCAATTTAAAAATATTGGAATCCGTCATTTTAAAATAAATTAAAATAAAAATATTAGAATCCGTCAGTTAAAATCGAGGAGACATGCGGAGCAGAGAAATGAAGCAATTAAATGATAAAATTCGTGGATGACGGAACGAAGGATAAATCGAATGGGAACGGATACATTGCGCGGTTTCTCATAAAAATGTGTTGGAATTTATTTTATAAGTGAAACAAAATGAATCTTTATTTTCTCTAGAAGTAGGGATCGTTTATGTGATCGTTTGAAGGATCGCTTGAGATATACATTGTATATTGTCCCAGGCATGGGACCCTCGATCCTCTGATGTTTATGTTGAACTGTTCCTCCTCTGTTTCGTTTTCTTGATTCATTCGCGACGTTCCTCTCAAAAGGTAAAGACGCATCTCACGACGTGCTTATTAGAGAACATTTGAAATATAATTTCGATTCTGTGTTTTATAAGAGAGTGATCTTTTATTCTATATACACCCATTCCCAATAAAATGGTTAACAAACTTATCCGTCCGACGCACAGCTCCGCTGGTCGGACCCGGATAATTTCAGATTCGCCACTCGGTTCGTGCGAAGCGTCGCGTAACTGTTGCCCGTTCACGGACCGCAAATATTGAAAATAAAAGAGCGGAGGACAGTTTCATATCGGCGAGGTGGTGTGCGCGCGCCAGTAACACCGTGCGCCGTTCGCGGCGAGCGAAACGAGCGAAAAAAGGAAAAATCGAGAAAGAAACGGCCGTCAGAATTTTCATCACCGGGGTCCTGTCCTCGATGGACACCGAACAATGCAACCTGTACGTATAACTGTTTGCTCTGGACCGCTAGAACGCTGCTCCGCGACAGAAAGAGAGAGAGAGAGAGAGAGAACCAGCGCAGCCGACACTCTAGAAACCCGTCGAACCAATGAAACAGGAGTCGACACGCGAGCGAATCCAGCTCGGGCACCGTTTTTGTCTCTGGGATAGTTCGTTTGTCGCGACTTTACCGTCGTCGAACTCGAATTTCAATCCCCTCATTTACAGTTCCGTGTAAATTGGATTTTTAACTTCTCGCCCCCCGAGCAAAGCCCGTCTCTTTTAAATTTGAGGTCTTCAACTGGCAAACTCAGTAACGTTACCACCGAGTGCTACAAATTTTTTGACACAGATTAACGTAAAAATCTCCGACGAATTCAGAAAATTGCATGCACGATTTTTTGGTGAAATTTTACTGCACTTTGAGTGCCAAGTGAAGCATTATTCTAAGGCTGTGAACTTGTCTCGAAAATTTTACGTAATATTTACATTAGGCGTACCCATAAGTAATCAACTATTTGTGAAGAATTTGTTTTCACTTTAGTTCTGTTCCGATCGTTGAAACACGTGTTCTTTTACAGTTTTCGGTAAAGCAGCCTGTCTTCAAAATATTCTAAAAAGCATCATTTTTGTTTACAACCCTGTAATAAAATGGCGGTGTCCTTACCTTCCGAGGATCATATCCATCATTGCATACTTTTTCATTTTCCTGCGGGATTTAATGTGACGGTAACAACAAAGAAAATTTGCGATGTTTATGGAGACGTATTGAAGGTCAACTAGTGTCAACGTTGGTTCAGAAGGTTTGCTGCTGGTGATTATGATCTCCAGGGGGATTGAAAATTTGCAGAAAGGATGGTCAACTGTCCTTGATAATGATGGAGATTATAAATTAAGAATTAAAAACTTGAGTTTACTACAAAGTTTGTTTTAGATTTCAAAATAAATGATTACTTATGCATCCTCCTAATATTAACGTCGTGCGCAAAGCGGCTGGCTCATCGACCCTGTTCAAACTTAATTAAAAAGAAACGGATTGTTTAAGACGAGGCTTGTTTTTATTCGCAGCTCGTCTTATGAAACTCGATTCTATAAGAATTCTATAAGAGGGGGATTGAAAATTTGCAGAAAAGATGGTAAACTATCCCTGATAACGATGAAGATTATAAATTAAGAATTAAAAGCCTGAATTTACTACAAAGTTAGTTTTAGATTTCAAAATAATTGATTACTTATGAGTCCCCATGTATATAAAATTTCTCCGCGATTAAAGTCTACTCGAACTAAAAGATTAAAGCCTCCTATCTACATCAAGTCAAATGCATACATAATTTTTCTTTACCGCAGCATAGTACAGTGATTTCTCTGTATATGTCACCAAGGTCTAGATGATAAATGTCGCGGAATTGCGCCCACTCCGTTAGGGGCCTCGAAGCTCGAGAGGGTAGGATGTGCAGTGTGGATCAAAGAATAATATTTCCTGGACGATAAATGTCGCTGTTATTGACATATATCGAGAATTCACTGTAGTTTGATCGAAGCGTGTGTCGTGTCTCCTGGACGATATATGTCGCTGGCAAGACCCGTTTGGTTGACATATATCGAGAATTCACTGTACTTTGATCAAAGCGTGTGTCGTATCTCCTGGACGATACATGTCGCTAATAAGACCCGTGTTGTGGACATATATCGAGAATTCACTGTACTTTGATCGAAGCGTGTGTCGTATGTCGCCGACAAGTTAATTGGACCGCATCCAAATTTGATCTCAGTTAGATTCCAATTTCGATTGACTCCAATTTTGGAACTTGTACGGACAGCATAAAAAAAAACAATGATTCTAGAAAACAAAATATTCGCGCGAACACCCGGGAGCCGTTCCAAGCTTCCGTTTCCACGGCGCGGAATTCCTCGCGTGCCGCGTGATTACGTGAGCGGAGATCGGTCTGTAATTTGCAGTAAAAGCGAGCCAATTAACCGATACTCTCGATCCACGTCGTTTCGGCGATTCTTCTCCTTGAACACCTGTGAACGGGTTCCGAGAGTTTTCGTGTTGTCTCGAGCGAAATTGCTTTAATAAGCAATTCCTACGAGATCATTCTTATGAGAACCAGTCCATTATTCCTCGCAGTCGAGCCTCGAGAAGCAGTGCGTCGAACGGACACGTAAATGACGTCTTGGTTCACCTCAAAGCGTCTCAAATTGTGAATAGTTTCCTTCAGAAGTATACACAGTGTTTACTCGATATATGTCCGAAACACGGGTCCAGCCACGGACATGCATCGGCCAGAAGATACTATTCTTTGATACTACTCTTACACTTCTAAGGTCTCTCAAGATTTTTGGCCCCATGGGGGGTGTACCCCGCGGTAGTGGGGATAATTCTGCGACGTTTACCATCCAGGCGTCGGCGACATATACATGGAGAAATCACCGTAATGTGAATGAATGAAGGAAACTCTACAAGG